>CAJPEX010000449.1:4269-20294 GCA_905338405.1 Notodromas monacha
GTCGGGAATTCAGCGCATCTGGAAAGAGGGAAGCAGGTTTCAAGCGTATTATTTGGAAACTTTCTGGTCGCCCCCGTTGGCGTCGCTGGAAAAGGGTCGCCCCCGCCGCCTCAGGCGTGATTAATACTCGGCGCCGGGGCGGCGGTCCAGGCTCGTAAAAATCTCTCCCCCACGGAACCGTAACACCCGCCGCTTGGATCATGCTCACTGTTGTCTGTGCCTGTGTCTCTGTGGGCCAGGTGAAAAGCGACGACCATTTCCCCGTCACGCGCCAAATTCTGCATCCACATAGGATGGTATTCCAATCATCTCTGGGGACAGGATATGGGAGAGATGAGTGGTTCAGTTTGTCCATCCAAGGATATTTCCTGTCCAACCCAAGTATTTGTATACAATATTAATGTTTTATACAGTGTAACGTCTCCAAGTCAAATCTCAAGAGGACCAGCAAAAATACACTTCAGATCAGTTTTCAGTTTTTCACTCACTGAGGCCTTGAGTTTGGGAGGTTTCAGGTTACAGCAGCCAGAATTTTTGATATGGGAAACAAAGATGATTTGCAGGAATGACGATTTTCTGGTCTTTAACTTGCTTCCTAAATGAGTTGACAGAGCTGATTTTTTAAATTAGTCTATCATCTATCACTTCCTTTTAAAGTGAATCAAGTTACTTTTTATTGCTTTAATCATTCCTGTATCCTGAAAATGATGGCCAAAACCCCTTTGAAAGTTTGAGTTGCAGAGGTTTAAGGTGGACAGCTTTTCAGTTTAAGAGACCTCAATGCATCATTTTCAAGAGGATTCAGAGAGATACTTGAAACAATTTTAACTGATGGAGGTTCAAGTTACAGAAGTTCAACTCTATATGGTCAAACTTCTCTGATCAGTCAAACTTCAAGGGGCCACCAGAAAATCTGACTTGATGAATATTTCAAGTTTGAAGGAGGAGCATTTTTGTTGGGAGGAGAAAGAAAAACTATAGGACATTTTAATTGGTGACATTCTGGACCTTAAATTGCTTCTTAAATAAGTTATCATGATGCTGAACCTGGAAGCAAGGGTTTATTTTCAAAATTAGTCTTTCACTTCCTTTCAAAACACATCCAATTCAATTTGTATTGCTTTTCTCCTTCATGCGTCAATAGCATAATTGCCAAAAAGTCTGCAAAAAACTTCAAGTTATGGAGGTTGGAGTAGGAAAGCCTTTGAGCTAGAGAGATTTTTAATGCATTGCTTAAAAAAGGATCCAGATGGGGTTGTGGAAGAAATTTCACTTAGGGATAGGTATTTGAAATAAGGAAGTTGGAGCTTTCAATGTTCAACTAGAAAAAAGACTTTCTACAACAACATTCAAGGTAACAGAAAATTTTTTTAGAGAGAGGTTTGCTGTATAGAGAACCTCTATACAGTATAATCTTTAACATGGGAAAAATACAATATGGTACATTTTCTTTGAAATTCAGAGGGAAAATAGGGTGTGCTCCAATGTGGGGATACAATTTTCAGAAAAATTCAAGAAGTTTGAGTGCTGTGCATTACACTTGAATATCTTAGGAAATTTTTGACAAGACCTTTTTTGAATTTAAAACATTGCAAGTCATGTTAATTGATATCCAAATTTAAACGCTGATGCCTTTCATTTACTAAATACTGAGGTTCTTCAGTCAAAAAATTCCATACATTGAAAAATAATGCTGAAACGCAGAATACTTCAACATAAAAAGCAGGGGAATCAGCCAAATTGGTAAAGGGGTTTTTTGACAGTAATTTTTGTGAATTTGTCTAGTCACTAAGACGTATGCACAAAAAATTATACTATAGACTCTGGGAAATGGACAACATTTGATTACAGCAGTGGCATGTGTTAAGAAAGTCATTATCCGTGCAATGCTCTTGTATTGTTTTAGACGTTGGACAAACGTGCAGGTATTTTATTTTTTTTTTAAATTCCGTTAGAGAAAGCAAGTTTCTTAAAATAGGTAGATAGAAACAAACTATAGATGAGGCTAATGCGAATAAAAAGGCGACTTGCTTCAGACACACAAGCAACATTTTTTTTTTTTTTTTTGCACTGAAAAATGTGTGGCATGCTTTCAAGATCCAAGAATAACACTCAGGTACCCAAGAGGTACACGAATTTTGACGCGTCTTACAACTAGAAAAATTATCAGGAAATATCTTTAAAATACAGCACTCGCCAATTCTTTGCCAATGAATTATTAGGAAAATGCAACTGTTAAAGGGGGTTAAAAGCAGATCAAGTGGCAAGACCGTATTAACTCGAGAAGTTTAATGTCTTCTTCTTTAAAGGAACTTTGTCTAGACGGTACAAATTTTCTTGTGCCATACGTTAAAATATCTGCTAAGAAAATAAGAGAACCCGTCATGTTGTTTCTTTGCCCTAAAAAAACTGTTATCCGATTCGTCTTCGGGTGATCTACTAATTTAAATTCCGGTAAGACGTTATTTTCTCTGAAACAGTGCAGTATACCTAAAATCCTGCTTTAATGCAGCAGTTGTGGAAAAAACAACAAACTTTAAGGAAAGTCATCGTGCGGGCTGTTCCAGTTTTTGCAAAGTTTGCTAGTCGGTAAAATCCCGCAGTCCGTCAAAATAAATCATCCTGATGCCCAGGATTACTTCTGAAACGAATTCCTGACTAAATTTTTGTTGGCATCGTTATTGCCAGATTCAAGTAATTGGATGTATATAGGACAGCAATCATACAATGAAGGGTGGATACAACTACAGTTGTACCTAGATAACTCAAACCTCCTGAAGTCAAATACCTTCCTAATTGAAATTTTTCAAGCCCCTGTCTGATGTCCCAAACAAACACTGCATCAAAATCCACTCTGCCTCAAAGGTTTATCCTCTCAAACCTCCAAGTCAAATTTGCCAAGTCCTTTTTGTTATTTTTTCTTGAAGCAGAAAAGAGGGAAGCAATGAAAAATGAAATCTGATGTGTTCTAAAAAGAAGTGATATATTAAATTGGGCAAATCAAGGCCTGCCTCTAAGTTCAGCATCCTGGCAACTCTTCAAAGAAGAAATGTAACCCTAGTGTGGGCAATTTGGAATATTTTGCATAATTTTTTGCCCATTGTGAGCACTGAAAATTTTGAAAATCCTATTTTTGTACCAATACCTAAGTCCATAAAAATTCCAATACTTTTTAATAACTCTTCAGAAAATTGTTCATGAGAAAGAATTCCTCACTGTAGCTATGTGCCGTTTTTTCCTACATTCCTATCATAGGATTAGCAGTGGAGATTCCTCAAAGCAATAGAAAATGTGCCTCCCAGATTTTTCCCAATGTAGGCCTTCCCAACCTGGGAGCATTTATGTGATGTTTTGGTCAAACTGAAATGTGCCACCCCCCAAAAAATCCTGACTCTGCTGCTCAATTGAAAGCAACCCTCTGCTGTTTGAGGGTTTAGGCCCAGAATATCACCATTCACAGTTTCCTGCTATTTTTCTGTTTCCTACAACAAAAGTGCATGGTTTGGTAAATGTAACCTTTATAACTCAAAAGCTCCAGAAGCCAAAACCTCCCTTGGGCATAAAAAATTGCTTACTTTTTATATACATTTTTACTGGTCCCTTTAAATTCAACTTTGAGAGGTTTGACTGCATTAATAATGTCCATGCTGCCTTGACCCAAAAAATGTCAAGGCACAAAATCTGCGCAATCATCAGCAAGTACAGAAAATTCCTTTTTTATTTTAATATTCCTGAAATTTTGATTCAGCAAACGTGAAGGAAAGTTTATTTGACTTCTAAAAAGTTTTAAAAATTGGATTGAATTCCAGAGTCCCTGCAGTCCGCATGATACGATTCATTCATTCTCACGCGTCCCTGGCCTCGAGGAGTTTCTTTTTGAATAGCTCTGATTGATTGCACATGCGTGGGCGAAAATATGTGGGCTCCTCTGAGAATTAAAGGCATAAAAACGAGACCCTCGGACCTCCTGCAGTGACATAATTACGTGTGGCATCTGCTAACCCCAAGAGGAATTTCTCGCACGCCTGATTGCCCAAATCGCCTCAGGCCGTCCCCCAACCTCAGCCATGGGGCACGAATTAAACTTCTGCTGATGCCTTCCTACTAAAAATATTCTCCCGATTTCAAATAAAGTGTTTGCATTAAGGCAAACAATGACATATCAAATGCTAATTGCGTATTATTGAAGGAATGTAAAGAATAATAAATCTTGACGACTGCAGCATGTGTATGAATAAGCTGATCATGTGCCGTTTGAACTAAGTGTCCAAATGAAGTTATAGACTCTTGTTCTTGGGCCGGCATCTCAAAAGACTCCTGAATAAACAGGCGAACTTTGAATAAACACACAAGATTGATTCATTCAACCGAGTTCATAAATACAATGACCTGGATCGTCTTTGTTCTGTTGCCGCATAATTTGTTTTACGCATTTTACTGGATGATCACGGGGAAGTATCCTGATTAAGACTTGGGACTTTCTGAGGAACAGCGCAGTATTAATTTCAAAATTCATTCGGAAATGTCCAGTTACAGTGTTTTAACCTCAGTCGAGATGTCGTGGGTCATTGAGTTGATATGACCAAAGGAGATCTTATGTAAAAATTCCCCATATATTTAGAAAACTAGTTACTTTGGAAATAATGCCATTTGCGCAATTCTTCTCCGCGCAAATTTATCCATATTAATTGGCTCTGCGCATGAACAAAAAAAATATGCCGATTTGCAAACTGGAAAAAAATTCCATGGAATGAATTTGATGAAATTATTTAAAAAAAAAGGCTTACATTTCATGTATATTTTATTGAGCTTTTCTCATTAATGATAAAAAAATATCGGGTTTCATTCGAAAAGTTAACGTCTTATTCTTTTTCTAAAATGTTAGAACTTCGGGAAAGACCCCAGGTGGTCGACTGATTCACCCACATTCAAAGGCGACAAGCGCTCTGTTCTCCCACGCAAGCGGGTCGACTTTATTTGCACCGAAAAACAAGATCCCATGTTAATATAGTAAAAGCTCCTTTCAACGAAGTCATTGAGACAAGAAAGTGCAGATTTTTTGTACAATACATTGTTATGAAGTAACTCATACTTAATTCTGTGTCTGTAGGGTACAGGGACCTAAAAATGACTTAAAAAAAAACTAATTACTCATTATAACAAGAGTTGTTAGGACAAGATTCAACTGCAGTTCATTTATTGTAGGTCAAAACAGAACTTGAGCTTACAATCATCAAGATGAGAAAAATTTGATTGGGTTCTCAAGGAAGTGGGGGATACTTAAAGTTGTTCATTTAAAAGAGCAACTCTCCTGAGAGCATCATGATAAAGCTTGAAGTGAAATTATGAGTTATTAAAGTGCGCCATGATCTTGGAAATTGAGATCCCATTGATTAATCATCAGAAAAATGGGAAAATTTAATCAAGATTTTAACTCTTCTGCAGCTAATTTTGGAAATTTTTCCGCTTTTTTTTCTCAAGAGCGATAAAAAACTGAACAGATGACCGAATTTCAGGTCAGGAAATATTCCAAATATTCTCATCTGCCAGGAGAAAATGTTTGCTGAAAACATTCCTTACTTGGTGGTCTTTTTTCTTGCAATCCCCACTACACAGGATTAGCCCTAAAGATTTGTGAGAAAAAATGATTTACTCTTATCCCATATTTGTTTCAACATAGACCTTCTCATTTCAGGCACATTTTGGTGACCTTTGGTCAAAATTTGATGCATTTGTGCCGAATAGAGAAAGCCCAAGCAAGAGGCGTAGTCAAGTGAAATTAAAATACAGTAACACTTTCCTATTTAATTCAAGTTCAACTACACAGAGGATCATGTATCCAATTAGAAAGATCCGAAAGTTCATTTTTGTCCAAGTTTTCTTTGTTCTCTTTAAATGGATGGAAAGGTTATCTCTCAACTGAAACTTCGACACGTTTTCCTAATATCCTAGTTTCGTTTTCGTGCAACAGTGTTTTGGTGCAGCTGAGAGGAAGTTCTCTTAGTTTGTGTGAGTTAACTTGCGTCAGGTTAGGTTGAGTTAAGCATATTGTATACTGAAAGATTATACTGGCTGATTTTGACCTTAATTTGGCATTCGACTTGATCTTCACCTGATATCTTCCTCGCTTTCATTTTATTTTTCATGACATGATCGTAATCAAAATCATTTCCTACTTCACCTCGAAATTTCTGTCCGCAGACGTTGTTCCGCTGCCCTGTCATTTCTTGTGATGATTCTAAAAAAAAGTACTATAAACCTTTTAATAATTCACCTCAAGTGCATGGATACGTATTTGATTTCCTGGTGCCCTGTTACCCGCAAGCCGCAACATCAACAATATTTTCGAGATATCGTCCTAGAAAGAATACATTAATAATTATTTCTAAACGTGATGAAGAAAAAAAAAGTCGTCCCGATAACCTTTAAGATTTCCCAGATAAGCCAACAGGAAGAGAAATAATCGTTTTACGGATGATTCATGGAACCATCTGCTCTTTGTTTGAATGAGTGTTTCATTTCCGGTGGAGATTAGGCTTCGTTGACATTATAGTTACCCATTCTGACTTCGGCGGAAAATAACGCCCTCAACAAAAACAAACTGTTCTGTTTTTCTTCTGGTCGGACGAACAAAAGAAAATTTCCTTGTGGTTCTTCACTCTAATTTTTTTTTTTGTGGGACGGGAGCGATAGTTGCACAGGCGCATTCCCTTCCTTTGTGTCCAACGTTTTCCATGTTATAGAAAGAAACGTTTATTACAATTTCAAAATTGAAGTATTCTTCTCCTTTACTTTTTTGTTTCGTCCAATAAGAAGAGAACAACTCAGTACAACAAGCGCACAAACGAACATTCAAGACCAGAAAAAAACGCCCCTTTGAAAGTCACTCATATTAGATAAAAGCACTCAGGAGAAAAGTAAGTTAAAAATTAACCAAATAAAAAAAACACAGAAATGATGAGAAGCTATAGCAACGTCAAGGCTTTTTTTCTTGCTTCTAAAATATAACTTTAGCATACATTTTGGAGATAATTATTCGGGTGGCTTGAATAACTCATCAGGCCCAACCTGGTCAACCTGAAATAATCTCGTTGCAAATTAAACTGGTGGCGGAATATCGTCGTCAGGAATAACCTGGTCTTTATGTATTTCCCAAGATCTTTGGACTTGAGGAATTTTTGCTGTACCAAGTTGGTCCAGTTGTGAAGTGTGGGAGATTTTTTTTTACGAGTTTTTTCCGGGACAAGCTTGACAACAGCAATACCATGTTGGAATTACGACATTATTCCACCATCCCAATTATTCGAAATATGTTACAGTATTACAATCCACCAAAAATTCTAAATAAAATGCAAAAGCAAGGGGACTCTTTGGTTTCTGTTACAAGTGGTACCTTGCAATTCAACCCTCATCTGTGGCTGGACTCGGGTCAAATTGCAAATCAGTCAAATTATGAAACAAACAAAAGAATTTGAATTTTTAAACTTATATTTTTAAATTTTACAGAGTGTGTCACAATTTGATTCTAATCCATTGCTGGACTAGGGTCAAATTGCAAAGCGGTTGAGTTGTAAGACACTCTTTTAAATTTGAATTGAAGTTAAAACCCAAAAGAAGTGGACAAAGCAGGTTGAATTACAGGGCAAGGGTTGAACTGCAAGTCAGCCTCCCTGCAAATTTGACAGTTTGAATTGCAGGATGGTTGAACAGGATGGTTGAATTGCGGGAGGTTGAATTGTGGGAGGTTGAATTGTACGGTACCACCTGTATTAGTCCAATATAAAGTCAAATAGTGTACCTCCCTGTGTAGATTTTTTTCATGTCCATATCTGCATTAATTTCAAAGCAATGCATTAAACACTTCGATGAATTGAAGGCTTTCCAACTGAAGCATCGATAACACACATTTTGTGGAGGACTTCACAAAATTATTTTACTGACACAAGGATGAGGACAAAATCAATGAAAATTCAGCTCAATGTGTTTTGAAAAGAGAATGCAAGACTAATCAGGAAAATGAACCCTTTTTACCCTGTAAGTTCAGCCTTGCCTGTCAACTCATCCATAAACAGTTTAAGGCACAGAATTTTACTAGTTATAATTTCATTCAATCCTTTGTTTTTCCCTATAACTGAAAACCTCCCTAACTCAAATTTGTTTGCAAGTCCCTTGAAATTGGACTTGCAGATATGTGACTCAAAATATTTCCAGGTATATTCTTTTTCTAGATATAAATTTTATGTTTTTCTATGTATTTGTTTTTGTTTCATTGCTTTTCCGAGGAACATTAATGAAAATTTTCTGATGAAATTTCATGAATATTTTCAGTCTCGTCTCTTCGATTTATAAAAGCAATGAGGGGAACAGTCAGCAAAAGGCGAATTCTGCCACCAACAGAATCTTTACATTCATATGGACCATTTAGTCAAAAAGTATCATCTAGCACTTTTCAAGATACAGTATCTCAGTCTAGCCGGAAATATATTCATGAAAAGCCGCGCAGTTTATTGTGGCTGACGATTCGCAAGTTACTTACTTGCATCCCTTCAACCGCCATTCAAAGTCAAATGGCATCCTTTTCATGACGGTATATTTGATTCAAATGTGCAATAAAGTACAGTACTGGTCAAATCGAAACCCTCACATTTCCAAAACGCGGGCATCATTTGAATGGAAATGGAATGAGCTTTTCAATTCTGCGTTCTGAAAAAGTGATAGCTCAAATCGTTCAAGAGGCATAACGACTTACACTTCGTTCGATTGCTTTCAGGTCTATCGTTTATTTCTCGTGAGTACTTTCATTCATCCTTTTGAATAAATGTGGTTCATTTATTGAAGGAAATGGGAAACAATGGTTCGTATATATGCGTCCATCCATATTTCTTATCTTTTCAAAGCTTACTCCCGATTTTACAAATGATTTCACCTATTCGCAGTGAAACCACGACATACGGATAATTCATCTTTGGGACACTTGAAAAAAAAAATAAAAATCTGCTCCCAACATCCAGACAGTGACTCATCAGCATAAAATATTTTCCCACAATTTCTGGTAAAATTTCCAACTTTCTTTTGAAATGTTTGTACTTCTTGAAGAAATTGGGCTTTTTACATTTACTAATGCTAAAAATTCGTTATAAAATTATCATCCTTCATAATAAAAACAGGCTAATTGTGTGCTGCTTTTTTCAAATTTTTTTCATCACTGCGTGGTGCTCACACTGCTCGGTATAGCAGGAATTCTTCTCATTTTTTGCATCTCGATATGCCAAAAGATCAGATTCTGAGTGGCTTTTTCTTCTGAATATTCATATTCCCTATCAGAATGAAGTTGAATTTTTTTTTTGGGGAATTTCCCTGATTATTGATCCACATTGAACTAATTTAAATATAACCATTGAAGTTTAAGGGAAAATGTTCTGACACGTGGACATTCTGCCTTTGGGACAAAGTCCATGCACAAATTACATCCACATGTTGAGGTCCCACTCTAAATATGAAAACTGTGAACAGTTGAACCTTGATAGGTGATAACCTTCTAAAATAAACTCCCTAAGCCAATTTTTTTTAGGCCCTGTCTGAATTCCCTTGGAATCAATGCATTAAAAACCTCCCTAACTTGAAGTCTTTTTCTCTCAAACCCCTGTAAGTCGAATGTTCTGAAGCCTTTTGGATATTATTTTCTTGACATTTGAAAGAGAAATGCTATGAGACAAGTGATTTGATGCATCTTGAAACAAAGTTAAAGACTAATTGAGCAAATAAACCCGTGCCTCCCAAGTTCAGCATGTAGTAAATTCATGTCAGGAGTAAGTTGAGGCCTGAAATATCCCCATTTCCAATTCCCTGCAATTATTTTAAATTTCCTTGGAACAAAAGTGCTTGTTTCCCAAACTGAAAAATTCCCTAAGTCAAATTGTTTTTGCTGGTTCCTTTTTTATTTGACTTGGAGAGGTTTGACTGCATAAATAAATAAATAAATAAAATAAATTTATGTATATATATTTAGTCTAGACAAGAACAAAGGTAACAAAGGGGCCAGAGGGTTATCTTACCATATTTTCTGGGGGGAAAAGGGGTTATAAAACAGCAGAAAGAAACACAACTCAATCATCATTCCTTTACGCCACCATGGTCATTAGCTGACACCAACTCGGTGATAAAAGAACTGCTCCACGGGGGGGTCAATGGACCCAATTCCACCTAGAATTGCAACCTGAAACCCGTGGGTTGAAGGATTACCCAAGGAAATTCAACCAGTACTTCATGTCCGAATCAACACGGAATAATAGACACGAATGCATTCGGAGGAGCCGAAAATGGAAGAAAAAGAAAAGAAAGACGGCTTTCGCGCGAAGATTGCAATGCATTAAGTGCCCTTTCTCAATCCTTTCCCCCGCCCAGTTTCCAATCTAGACTCCGTAATTCCCATGTACCTGACAAGTCCGGCATCAAATCGCGCTATTTTCTTCTCCTCCCCCGTTTTATTGCCGGTAAAGTGCGAATGCTGGAAGGGGGATGAACAAGTTCCCTTGAAAAAAAAAAATGGGGGGAGGGCTGTACACTTCAAAAATTGCGGGAAAAAGAACGTTTGGCACGAGGGGAGAAGTTCAACTGCGCGCCAAAAAAATAGGTTGGCGCCGGAAATCAAACTGCGTTCGCACCGGAAGACGAAACGCATTAAAATTTTAGGAGATGTAGAAGAAAAAAAAATTACACCTCGCATGCTAAACTTCGTAATTCCCTCGGCTCTGCTGTTTTCAACAACGGATTTCCTGCATTCAGCTCGCACATGCACTGATTATATAAAGTTCAATTTATTCACGCCTGTCCTACGACATAGCCCATGATGTTCTATCTAAAGATTATTCTGGAATTTTTTCTGATTTTTGAAAAAAGAGTGCAAAATTTCCAGTTACACAGCCAGAGATCTCCACCCGCAAGCCAAACATTGCTACAAATTTCTAGATATTTGAAAAATTTGAATTTTCTTTTTTATTTTTCGACCACTACAATTTCTATATTTTAGAATACCGTCAAAAAAAAAACAGAAAAAAAATCTATTTTCAGCTATTTTAGTCGGGAAAAACATTAGCAGCCTGCGACATGGGTGAAGAACTATGGCTGTAATTGGGAATAAAAAGGAAGTTTTTACTCAACATGATGCATTGAAAAGCTTTTTTTAAAAACCCGAAAAAATCTCAAAATCTTAGACCAGCATGTGAATATGAGAATTTTGCACATAATTTAATAAATGGGGAAGACAACATTGTGTCAAGAAATCAATTTCCGTTGAAACCTAGCAACGTGGAAGAAATAAAAATTTCAGACACTTCCGTCGAATATAGGATTAAGTGCGAATGATTGAATGTAATTGTCAAATAAAATGTCATACACTGCTATAAAAAAAGAAATTACGCTTGCAAGTAATACGATGTTTCGATATTGAATTTCCCGCCAATCACTCATTTACCGAGTCTGATTTCCAATGATCAGCAATAAACAGCGATTTTTTTGTCGATGAAGTATCTCTTCAGTTTACATATTCGCATATGTCAAGCCTTGATCCGCGTAAAATTTACTGCTGACAATTTTTTTTTATTCTTTTTTGCGAAGCATCTCTATAGAAGCTCTGGGAACACAAAGTTTATAAATTAGCATTCATCCGACTAAAAATCCAATCAAAGAAAAGCGCTGAAGGATTCCTGGCATTCCTTCAACTAATCCGAAATACTGGAGAGTATACTTGAAAAATTGAAAATTTAAATTCATCATGCGTGCGTGTGCACCAAATCAATTTCGTTTCACTGACGTAAAAGTCGCTTCGTGGCTTTACTCCAAGAAGATGGAAGGAAAGTGTCATCGAAATGCAAAACAGCTTGAAAAACGCTCAATAAAATAATCCGCATCGTCCATAACATTTTCACAGAAAATCGCATGAATTGAGCACAGGGAGCACCATGGAAAAGGCACAAGCAACTATATGTGGGAAAGTACCTCTCCAAAAAAACAAATATTGCTTTATGTTGAACACGTCATGCAAAAGCGAACAAATGTAGTGGGAAATTGGAAAAAAATCAACCAAAACTCAAAACTCGGCTTGTTTCGCGTTAGGATTACAACTCTTGCAGAATAATCAAACAATGCAATTCTGGCTGATAAATACAACGAGATATGCTCTTCAGCTTTTATATAATTTCCAAAATGACATTCAAAAGTTTGGCACCTGGCATGCAAGAATCCCGGGAAAGAGAAGTCACTTAAAACCTTCAATTTTTCTCTTGCAATAATTATGCATAAGTAAAATATATTTACAATGGCGATGATCTAAAATTCGTTTAAACGGAATAACGAAGCATTGCGGCTATATTAGATAAGTGGAAAAAATTCGTTGTAAGCATTGATTCGTTATAAAGAGATTATTATTGGCTTTGATGAAACTCGACTGAATAAGCAATGAGTTTCGAATCAATATCAGCAGTATGCCGGAATTGATATCAGCGATCTTTCTGCAGGCGGAAAACAAAGGCTTTTTAATTAACCTTGAATTATTCGTGGGAATGATTGCAAAAAATGGACCGCTTTCGCGTGCGGCTGGAAAACTCAGGATGAATGTGGTCAGTTCATGCTGAGTTTGCATTAAGAAGGCATTTTCGTAAATTGTGATTTGTTCGATTCGGAATGTTTGGTCAGTGTTGGTGTTCTACAAAAATGACCGAAAATTGGCCGGAAACCCCAAACCCTTCCTGGCGAATGAGTCCATTCGCGTTGGTTTCTTATTTATGAAGTTTGATTTGAGTGCTTCTTGGTCTGCAATCAGGCGAATATTTCGAGGAATTTTCAGGGTTCTATATCAGCGTGCAATTTATTTTCACAGGGGAGACAGAAGAAAATAAGAGAATTGCATCACGATATCATGCAGGCAACTGCAATCGTTTGGCGTCTTCGTGAGAAACCAAAGGAACAATTTTGGTCGTTCTCGAAGTGTAAAATGGAACATGAAAATCAGTGGCCTACTGGTATCCTCAAATTTTATAAATCGTGACGAACATATGGTCCTTTTCCCACGAATTTTTTTGGTGGGAAGGAATTTGTTGAATGCAAAGAGCAAATATCAAATGTTACCAGTTACAAAGTGCGAACTTCAGCATTTTTGGCTTTATTTATTTTGCTGGCTGCGCTTGCGGATGGAGAACTTCATAAAGTCGAACTAGACGGAGAAGACAAAGCAAAAGATAGTGAGATTAATGAAAAATGAGTTCACCTGAAGTAAAAGATTACAATAGTGGGACTAATTTCAAGAAGGAAACGGAGAAGAAATTGATCCCAGATTATAATTGAAGGATATGAATTTCTTCCAAACAGCACAAGCGGAGCTTTCCCTTTTGGCAAACTGGAGCTGTTGTCTATGTTTTCTCCCAATGAATGAGATAAAAATTGAATTTATAATACAATGGATTTATCTTACATATCAATGATATGCAACAGCTTCATGGCCATTGAGAAAATTGAAGGAATACTGTATTCCATTCTGGAATACAATTTAGCATTGGAGTTTTACATTGCAATGTAAAAATCCAATGATACAGTGTATTACAAAATGGAATACATTGGAATTTTACTTTGGATTTAGCATTGGAGTAGCATTGGATGTTTACATTGAAATGTAAGACTCCAATGCTACAATTATATAGAGCTGGAATCCATGAGGACATAAATCCCTGAAAACAGCACTATGTAATGCCAACTAAATTTATTGGATTATTTGATTTATACAAAAGCCTATTTATCTCTTGTCAGCATTCACAAGGTTTAAAAAAATTCCTCACATCACTCAATGCATCCATTTCGCATTCCTGCCTATACAAAATGATTGACTATTTAGGCATTGAAAGAAAATAAAAGCACAGTACACACAAATGTATGAATAATTCCCATCTTTTTTCCAAGAATGACAAAAATTGAAGCTCATGGCAATTCTTTTGAGCACAAATCAATAATGCACAAGGTATGCATCAAGATACCAAATAAATTTAAACCATTTTGCGGCAAAGTGGGGATATTGTTGGAAACTTCTGTGACACACTGAACACTGCATGGAGATTCAAAAAATCCTACTTTTGTACCAAGGCCTAAGTTGGGAAAACGTCCAAAAAAATTTGTATAATCCATTGCATAACATTTTTCATGATAAATCTAAAAATCCCTTGCTGGGTGCTGTTTTTTCCTGCATTCCTGTCATACAATTTGCAAATGATATTCCTGAAAACAAAACATATGTTCCTCCCAGATTTTCCCCATTCCCCAACTTACACCTATTCTTGACCTGTGAGCATTTCAATGACCTTGGGTCAAACTGAAATTCACCACTCCCAAAAAATCCCAACTCTGCTGTGCAGTGCAAAGGAACCCTCTGCCATCCAAGAGATAATTCAGTGAAAGATTGTAGTCCAAAAGCCCCCCCCCCCCCTGTTCATGCCAGAAATCAGTGATCACAGGCATTCTTGTAACTCTCAATGGTAAGCTGCACCTTTCACCAGCAGGCCCAGCACAAGGCCAAGTACCAATATGCCTATAGGCAAGTATATAAAGGGATTCTTCACCTGCAGCGGTCATCAGTGATTCTTTGAATGTCAAAGCATCATTACTTATTGCGTACTTCTACAAAATCAACAGTATACCTTCTTGATCCAATGGCTGGGTCACTTCAGATCATCAAAAATAGGAAGGGTAATCAAAAGGCATAATAATTAGCTATTTATCCATGTTTAAGAAAACAAAAGCCAGTACAAGACATTGGCAATGTGTAAGGCCAAAGAACACTGAATTGTGGGAAGAAGGAGATGAGATACTTGTAAGAGGTCCATATCAAGAAGAAAATTATATGGAGAGCAGCAGGGACTGCAAGGAAGAGGCAGCAGAAGGCAATTTTGAAGATGATTCTTAAGCAGCCCTTTTGATTGTCCAATTATTGTCCATTAAATTGTAAGATCAGTGAACTTACGGCACTTTCAAGACAAGATTTTGGATTGTGAATAGTCTATTACACAATCAATGAATTACTTTAAATTTCCTGATTTGATGGAATTGCCATTAAGACACATCTGATTAAATTTTGAAGAAGTTGCATGTGAAAAATTTTGCTTATATTGAGGCATGATTATTTTTAACTACTGTATAATTTCAGTGAAAGAGGTGCCTATAGGCTCCAGAAGCAGCTGTTTTTTTATTTATCTATAACCATCCCAAAGACTGTTTTTCATGCCCTGCATGTGAAGACTAGGTTATTTTTTTGCATATGGGCATGCTTTGGCTTAACTAAAGGTTATCTTTGTGATGTGGTTTGACAAAACCTTAAAATTTTCTGTAAAGACAAAGGATTATTATTACTGTATATCTTTCAATATTAATCCTGAAGGAGGGATGCAAAAAAAGCCACACAGAAAGGAATATTTTCTCAAAAAGGTTTTGCACAAAGAGAACAACAATTGTAGTTTTCCAGGACTTCGGATGTGCGTATCAGTTAACACCTTTTCATTGTTGCGCCCTTGTGCACTGAAGTTTGCAAACATATCTGCCAAAACATCAATGTACATTTTTATTTTGAATGATAAACTTGTGTCCGCCTAGTTCACCTCTCGGAGTTCTCATTTATTTTTTTGTTTGAAGAAAAATCAAGCAGCTTCCTGAAGAATTTCCAGTGTACTGTACTGTACTAGCATTTGTTGGCTGGTTATTCAAGCCATTGCAAGGTCATCAATGGTTGTCACATGACAATTTAGCTTTGATCTGCAGAAATTTTGTAGCAGAGGGGGCAACATTTTGGTTACTTGGTTGTACAAACAATTGCAAAGCCATCAATAACTTTTGAATGACCCCATACCTTTCAGTTGTAGAAATTTGGCTGCTTGGTTTTTCAAACATTGAAAAGCCATGAGTGGCCCTAAAATAATACTGTACATTTGAGCTGAAAAAGTTTGTTGCAAAAATGTTTACCTGGTTGTACAAACAATTGCAAAGCCATC
>CAJPEX010000449.1:20474-101023 GCA_905338405.1 Notodromas monacha
AAACCCAGCAGGAGCATCATCAGGACAGCATATTCAAAGCAAAGGAGCATCAGGAAAGAATATTGTGAACAGAAAGCACAGCAGAGATGAAGTAAAGAAGAAAGAGGATAACACAAAGAAAGCAAAGTAAAGAAGAAAACAGCAGCAATGGAATGGGAATTTCTTTTTCTTTTTTTCTGCTCCATATCTGGGGTTGTTTTCAGAATGGATGTGCAATGGGTTTCTGAATTGATTGTACAACAGTGATTAAAAGGGCGGGTGGGGGGTGGTTGCATGCATGCTGGGAAACTGGGGGCGTTGGGAACCCATGCTAGCATGCGTTCCAGAACAACACAGGGAACAATGCTCCCCCAGCCGTTTTAGGGTGACCAAACGACCATTAGCCCAACGATTGCGTCAAAATGGGGTGCCAATGGAGCTGCAACGCAGGTTGCAATGGCAACATTATTTGCTGGGCAGGGACTGCAAGGAAGAGGCAGCAGAAGGCAATTTTGAAGATGATTCTTAAGCAGCCTTTTTGATTGTCCAATTATTGTCCATTGAATTGTAAGATCAGTGAACTTAAGGCACTTTCAAGAAAAGATTTTGGATTGTGAATAGTCTATTACACAAACAATGAATTACTTTAAATTTCCTGATTTGATGGAATTGCCATTAAGACACATCTGATTAAATTTTGAAGAAGTTGCATGTGAACAATTTTGCTTATATTGAGGCATGATTATTTTTAAATACTGTATAATTTCAGTGAAAGAGGTGCCTATATAGGCTCCAGAAGCAGCTGTTTTTTTATTTATCTATAACCATCCCAAAGACTGTTTTTCATGCCCTGCATGTGAAGACTAGGTTATTTTTTTTGCATATGGGCATGCTTTGGCTTAACTAAAGGTTATCTTTGTGTGGTTTGACAAAACCTTAAAATTTTCTGTAAAGACAAAGGATTATTTTTACTGTATATCTTTCAATATTAATCCTGAGGGAGGGATGCAAAGAAAGCCACACAGAAAGGAATATTTTCTCAAAAAGGTTTTGCACAAAGAGAACAACAATTGTAGTTTTCCAGGACTTTGGATGTGCGTATCAGTTAACACCTTTTCATTGTTGCGCCCTTGTGCACTGAAGTTTGCAAACATATCTGCCAAAACATCAATGTACATTTTTATTTTGAATGATAAACTTTTGTCCGCCTAGTTCACCTCTCTCAGTTCTCCTTTATTTTTTGTTTGAAGAAAAATCAAGCAGCTTCCTGAAGAATTTCCAGTGTACTGTACTGTACTAGCATTTGTTGGCTGGTTATTCAAGCCATTGCAAGGTCATCAATGGTTGTCACATGACAATGTAACTTTGATCTACAGAAATTTGGTAGCAGAGGGGGCAACATTTTGGTTACTTGGTTGTACAAACAATTGCAAAGCCATCAATAACTTTTGAATGACCCCATACCTTTCAGTTGTAGAAATTTGGCTGCTTGGTTTTTCAAACATTGAAAAGCCATGAGTGGCCCTAAAATAATACTGTACATTTGAGCTGAAAAAGTTTGTTGCAAAAATGTTTACCTGGTTGTACAAACAATTGCAAAGCCATCCTTGGCTCTTCCATGACCATGTAACTCCCATTTGTAGACATTTTTTAGCAAAAATATGGTGCAGAAATTTGGTTAATTGGTTATAAAAAAATAGGAAAGCCGTCAGTGACTTTCGAATGACCTTTTGTACGTTTCAGTTGCGGAAATTTGGTTGCTTTACTGGTTTTTCAAATATTGAAAAGCCATCAGTGGCAGCTCTTAATTGCAGAGCATGACCCTGCTGTACAATACCTTCAAGTTGCAGATATTTTCTTGCCCCCCCCCCCCCTGCCTCAACTATAGTCAACTTCGCCAGTACATATCACGCCGAAATACAATCGGCCGATTCGTCGGTGCGACGCAGCAAATTCGCGAACCACCAGCACGGCCGCCGGGATCTGCACTCGAGACTGCTTGGGAGGGGGGGTCGGAATTGCGCGCAAATATCCGGGCCCTGATTGTCTCGTCTGCGAATGATCGATCGCCGCAGTCAGTCAGCACACCCGGTGCGCAAATGCGATATCCTGGCCCGCTGCTGCTAATAACATCAAATTTCCGCTCCCAGGGGATTGTCTCTTCGAATAATCCGTTTTCCCCCGGCGTCTACGGGACACGACTTGGGCTTTGTGCTCACCTTATCTATACACGAAGAAAGAAAAAAAAAATCCCAGACGGGGAAGTCATCAGCAACCATAAAACCTGGGTTCTTCCGGGTATGAAGGTGATAATAACGCACTTCGGAAAGATATGTTCTACTCGCTCGCCCGCGTTTAGATTTTTATTCTATGTTACTGGCGAGCGTTTTGTCAAATTATTGCCGTTGTCTGATGATGAGCATCATCAGGCAACGGCGAAGAAAAGTTGTTTTGTCAATTCCCCAAGATAAAAATGACACTACTACGGGACAATGAATTTCATTCTAAGCAGAAACTTCATGCAAAAACGTCTCAACTGCTTATATTCTCTGCACCACTGCAAACCACTGAAATTATCTGCTACCAAGTTGGTAGCGATTTTGTCGGTTATCATTGAAAAACTCAATATCGTGACTATTTGATATTGAAACCCTTCGAGGAAATCGAGTTCACTAACAATGAGGTGAATTCTGCACATGAAATGTCTTCAAAAACACACACTCATTAAAAGTAGAAAGCAGACAAATTTGACTTGGAAACCAGCATGCAGCTAATGAATGCATGATATTGTTTTTGTGTATTTGAATTTATAAAAAGTAAAAAAACAGGATATGTACATTATCTTCTTTCATACAACAGGTTGTTTGATGTGCACAAGCTTTACTTGCAGTTTTTTGGCATTCATCTCAAGGTTTACAACATTTTCTAACATCTACCAGTCAACACAATCTGGTCTATGAAAACAAACAATTCACTATATACTTGAATGCATTAAAATATATCAAAGTACTGTACATACAAATAATGCGTGAGCAATAAATTGCCACCATTCCTATTTAATAAATGACAAAATCACAGAAATCCAGGCAAATAATTAGAAAAAGTCAAAGCATAAGACATTCACCCTGTTCCCAGATACTTTTCAATTGACTTAACAATTCAGAAAGACTTTTCAGGGGAAATCCTTTCAAGATAGCAAGTTTTCAGTTTTGCCAAAGGTTCACGAAGTGATCAAAATGATGCACCCAGAGTTCATTGAAAATTTATGAAACCCGCAGTTTATTTTATGTTCGAATTTTCTTGGTCAGATTTTCAAAACACGTCTCATCGTTAGCAACAGTAAATTAGTATTTTTTCTTGGACCAACTAAGTACGGCACAGTACAGTAATTAGTACGCGTGTATCGGCCACAAATCGCGAAGTATTCAACACATGGAACACGATGAGGTACAACATTGTTTTTTAATTGCTTGTCACCTTTTTCACTTACACGAATGACATGTAAATGGAGTTAATTTACAAAGAAAGTTTCAGAATAAATACTGATATTGGAAGGACAGGACTGACGCTGAAAGAAATAAATATATTTTGTGGACAGTGCTTGATTAAGAAGTAGTCAATCGAGAAATTCATGCCTCATTCAACTCCTTGAGACTCTTCATCACCGATATTTGCCTCCATTTTTGAGAAGTGAATACAGCATTCGACTGATTCGAGAATTCGTTTTTTTTGCCGAAGAAATTAATAACACGAAACGTACACTTTATATAATCCGGTGATGCTGATTCCAGAAAATATAAAATTCAATTTCTTTTCCTCGTAAGTCAATTTTCGTCGCCAGAAAAATTTCCATCGGTCGCACCCACTAATTTTCCCGAATTGTGCTGATTGATTTAAGGAACAACTAAATAATCACTACCAAAAATTTTTGAATGCCCCATGAAATATTCGAGGATGATGACTTGATGATCGATCACTCGGTGACAGTTGACCCTCTTTTTCGCAGAATGTTGAAACCCCCCCTCTTTTCTTCATTTGGGACCTGAGTCATGTTGCTGGGCTGGCTAACTGGATATCAGCTTCAGCCTGCTGCTGATCACATGATGAACGACGTTGTCAGGGTGTCACTTTTGTGTGCAATTGTATTTTATATTTATATTATATTACATTTTCGCGGAGGGGGCAGATTTTCTCTGGATATGAGGATGAAAGCCAGGCTATATAGTTGATCGTCTGGTCGGAACACAGGAGTCCGCCGATGACGAATGAAAACATGGCAGAAATAAAAAGCCACACAATGAATGAGGCCCAACTCTTTCTCTCTCTGTCTGTGATTAATATTTAAAAAAATAACATAAAAATGACGCACTATAGTCAGTCTGTATATGTAATATGCAGTACAGTACGTGTGAAGTTGCCGGAAGTGGTTTCCGTTCGGAAAATCACAGCCTTCGCCGACTCGGGACGAATGAGACCTTGTCGTGGGCTGAAACCCGGAAACCCGAAGGGAGGGGGGGGGGGGGGGGGGGGGGGGGGAAAAAAAAAACGAATGAGACCTTGTCGTGGGCTGAAACCCGGAAACCCGAAGGGGGGGGGGGGGGGGGGTGGAGAGGAAGAAAAAAGTGTATCCATCATCCGGGTGCCCGCTAATTCAATACGCAGCCAGGCGAGCCACCCGCCGTCCAAAAATCCCACCCCGTGTCGTGAGAACCCCGACCGCAGCCCAACAATCCGGGCTAACAGTGTTCCTTTAATGCCCGGTGTTCTTCCTTCATTTTCTGGGAAATGACGTGGATGTTATACAACCCTTTTTTTTATCATTTCACTGTCTGTTTACTCGTGGACTCTCTCTCTCTTTATCTCTCTCTCTTTTTGAGTCTCAACAACAATCTTGTCTGTAACATGATATTCGTTGTATATTACAGTCCAACCTCTCACTTATTCCCTTTGAGTATACCCTGCACTTATTGGCGAGTAAACAGAAAACAGGTTACCATTTTTTCCGGTTTTTAAGTTCTCCGCGCATTAAAAAAAAATCACTAACGAAAAAAAGAATGTTACGCTTATTGGCGAGTGAAAAGCGTCCGTTTTTGTAACCTGGAAACAAATTCATCACCAATATCCTGGGATAAATTCCGTTTTGTCAAAAGCTGGTCAATTTTCTTGCTTGTCTTGCAAATTTTCGTCTTAAAAATTGATTTGAAAGAAGCCATACCTACCTCATTACGAAAACCCACAAACGCGCAACCGATTGGCTGCCAAAATTCGGCGACTAATTTTTTCAAAGTTGCTGAGATTGTAGAATGAATTAATGTCAAGAGCCCCGTTGCAACCAGAGGAAGGAAATTCGTCGCCTAAAGTGGGGCATTTAATTTACCAATTTTGATGCAGAACGCAAGTTTGTATAACAACGGGATAAAAAAAATCCCAATCTTCCAGTTGCTGGTCGATTTTTAGGAGGAATTCGAATTTTCACAGGAAATTCTTCGCAAAAATCTCGATGATGCATCCGTTCTACCAACTTACTGATAAATTCATCGCCGAATGGCGAGAATATAAGTTTCCTGTTTGACACTCGCTGAACAATTTCTTCACCGCACTCAGTAAAACGATTTCCAAAAATGTAATTTTTTACAATAAATTTGCTGCAAAAGTTGCTAATGAAACATCCGTTTCGCAGCTCTGCTGACGAATTCATCACCGAATAAATTCGAGGGGAAAATCCCATCCAGCGGAAGATTAATTCATTTTTGAAAATTCGGTTCACAATACATAGAATTCGTGTGACCGGAATATGACAAAGTCATCGCAAAAAGTCCAGTGACATTACTCCTCAAGAAACGGCAGGTAATTTTTCTTCTCTTCACGGAACTTCCTGTCTCACTTTTTCAAGAAGAGAACCAATTGCCCGAAAAATCGGATGGTAATTATACATCAGTTGTATTGACTGCAGAGTGCAGACCAATTCGTCGCCAGCAAAGCACTGCTTCCTCGAATTAATCCCAGCTCCGAGAGATTCTTTTCAAAATATTTCATAGGGAAGAGGATATTCATCCCAGGATATTATCTGTAGCTGTCTTTTCATGGACCAGTCGGAAAATTCATCGCAAAAATGCACAAGAAGCATCCGTTTCATCGACCTTAGCGCAAATTCATCGCACAAATCCATGCAATACCCATCCGCTTAATTGTAGAACTTTCTGGCAAATTCATCGCCAGCATCCCTGGAAAAATTGCTTTCAAACCACGGGCTCGTTTAATTACTTGTCCATTCTAAGCTATTTTTCTGCCATCCAATGGAATTCTCTCGTCAAATCTTAAATAACAGAAAAAATTCTTCAGAAAATTAATGGAAAGCGCTTGTTTAATTGACTAGTGTGCAAATTCATCGCCATAATCTGCAATGAACTCCCTCTCGAGCAATGAACTGGTCGATTTCATCGCCATTCAGAGAATTTCTCGCCGCAATCATTAAAACGGGTAAAGAATTCCAGCAAAAATCAACCTACATCATCCGTTTCAGGGAAGGTGACGCAAATTCGTCGCAGAAATTGACGATACACATCCGGTCGACTTATGGACAAATTCAGCGCCAAATAAACCTGCCGGTTACTTCCTCTCGGGCAGCAGACTGGTCAATTTCATCGCCCTTCAGAGAATTTCTTGCCTCAAACATTCGACTGAGTAAATAATCCTTGCGAAAATATACCTGTAACATTCGTTTCAGCAACTAAAGGTTGCAATACATGCCAGAAATCCATGATGCGTATCCGTCTGGCTGACTTTCGGACAAATTCATCGCCAGAATATTCGAGGAACTTCCTCTCAGGCAGCAGACTGGTCAATTTCATCGCCATTCCGACTATTTCTCGCCGTAAGGGCTGAACTGAGGAACAAGTCCCCGCGAAAATTGACCTACTGTAACACATTGTTTCAAGCTGGAGTCAAATTCATCGCTAATATGTGGATTAACTTTCTTTCTAGCAATGGCCGTGTCATTGTTAACCCGCTCAGAAACCCGTACAATTCAATCTATATTCCTCATTCTGTATTCAAGCCCACCCTTTGCATTAAAAAAAAAGACATTCCACTTCAAAGGTGCTTTATTGGTTCTTAATTTTTGCAGAGAAGACATTTTATAAATGCGTGCCATAGAGTCTTGCAAGCAAAACTTTTTTGAGTCTGCAAAAGTTTTATGAAACTTTTCCAGTTGGCAGAATTTTTCTTCAAAATTTGCCAGAGTCCTTAAAAATTTTATGAAAATTTGCCAGTCCGTAGACCCAAAGAAGTTGGGAAACACGGATGTAGTGCATTTCAAATACATAAATTAATTATACATGATGTGTGTACAGTATATGATTATAATTTCTGGTTCGATAATTTTTCCTTTTTTCAAGCTCACGTGAGCTGATAATTTCTCCATTCTGAAAAAAAACCAGTACCCGCATATTGAAAATGAATCATCGTTTCTTTGTGATAGATTTGTAAGAGTCCTCCACTAAATGCATAGCAACTAAAACAGAAGTGAAGATGTCTCTGGAAAAGCACAAAGGTCGATCCGAGCTTTATCTCAATTGCACAAAAGAAATTCAATTCAAATAGCAAAAGCAAATATTCTGGCGGAATAACGACGAAGGGAAATAGTCAGAGGTTTCATTTTTCTTATCTGACGCTTTTTACGGGCTTCAAAAATCAACTTTTTGTTATCTTGCTTTTTGTTTAAGAACTGCTGAAAGTAAATGTTGAGGTCGCTGGAGTCAAAGAATCGTAACCATTGCCGGAAGAAAGTAAAATAAAAGGTATTTTCAATATCATTTGACATGAGGTCAACAAACGTTCCCCGGAAGTTTAGACTTCAAAGTTGAATAAGGTCTCACCTAAGCTTACAGCCTTTCGAATAAATACAATAATAATACAAAAATGTAACCAATAAATCCTGAAAACATGTAGAACACCTGAACTGTCATTGAGTGTCTTAATTCTCTTGGACAACATTCACAACTGAAAGACTTTAGCATTTTCATTTGTTCCAGCGAATTACAGGAAATATTTTCAACAAAATGAATGATCCAAGAAGATCATTGATTGAACCAAGCTAACTCTCTTTCACTTATTGCTATAGATATCAGGCAGAACAATGAGCACAATATGTTGATTTTTTATAAGCAAAAGTAATATGCTTTGGTCGCACATATATTATATTTCACATCAATATACAATTCATTTAAAAGAGAATCAACACAAAGGCCGACCTGACTTGGCTCGGTTGATTACTGAAATCTGAGTACATTAT
Organism: Notodromas monacha; assembly: GCA_905338405.1. Taxonomy (NCBI): domain Eukaryota; kingdom Metazoa; phylum Arthropoda; class Ostracoda; order Podocopida; family Cyprididae; genus Notodromas; species Notodromas monacha. Next base: position 28,747 of record CAJPEX010000449.1, read on the forward strand.
TGTGTTGAACTGTATCTGAAATGCTAACAACTTATGAAGTGAACCCCATAATAGGGCTATCTCTGTGAAGGAATGAATGAACAGAACACTTTATTTGCCGCTTTTCAGCGTTCACAAGGTTCAATCAAGATTTCCACATCCAAACCTCCTTCCCACCCAACCCAAATCCAGTCAAAGACATTTAATCACTTCAGAGCAGGAAACAAGAGCATTCATTCCCTGACATTAAAAACAAAATACATGTAAAAATTAATTTTAAACACAAGGTCTTCAGCTCTTTTCTGTATGGGGTTTAGTTGAATGAACAAATTAGAGATAATCTTTGATGATAAATCATGTAAGGCCAACAATCTATTCATCATGATCCTAAGATTTCAGAAAGGGTCTCTGTGAAACATCAAATTTCTGCACTGTATTTTAAATATGCAGGGAGTGGGGACTGCTGCACCCAACAGGTAATTGTAATATTAGTAATCCCTCCATCTTGCAGAATCTGGTACTGTGCCTGGAGAGCCTCAGAACCAAAGAACAAGTCCCAATAGAGGTCTTGTACAACAATGCACAGCATTGTCTCAGATTCTGGCCAAATGAGCCAATCAGAGGCCAATATTCAGGCCTCAAGGAAAACAACTTTCCTCGGTTCTTCTTTCTCCTAAAAAATAAAATGAATACCTCATTTCACTGCCAATTCTCAAGATGTTCAGTTCTTAAAACCTTACCATGATTATTCCTGAAAGACTTTGTGTGATGATTATTGTGCATGTGCTGTGTGTCAAGATTCACTGAGTTGCTAAATTCAGTTTTGTGAAATTAATGAACCAAAATCTTTTTTGGAGCAACTATAAAGAGGCTCCCAGGCCATCCCAGGGTAATTGTTTTGTTTTATTTATTATATTCATCCTTTTTTCTTTGTGGAGAGTCTGGAGACACTCAGTGTCTGACAAAGTATAACAGTGTAGTTTACTTTGAATAAAACCTCTCATTGTAGCTTTTAAAAATGTACTAAGAAAAATCAATTCCAATCACGAAATTTCTAGAATTCCCATGGCGCATATTCTCATGTGTTGAAGGTCTCATAAAATGTTTTTATGCTCATGACCATGAGCATGCAACCTTTTCCAGGTCACTATATAGTATATTTTCATATTTATTTCTGTAATTAGACCAGGAGGTTGGAATATCATTCATCCGAATTCTCAAATATTTCGTTAACATATAATTAATTTTTTCCTGTTTTGCCTGTTCACTCAAATAGTATTGTACTGTAGCACCCTTACCAGAAGCGTCATCTAGATTCCTCATGAAAAATTCAAATCGTGAAATGTAAGTCTACGAGACCAAGCGTAAGTATATAGGTAACCAACTGCCATAAATTATTCCTTCCCTTATTACTATTTCGCAATATGTTTGTCCCATCGAAAAAAAAAACGTGAAACCGGAGTTTTTTGGTACGCGAATATGAAAAATAATTTCATCAAAATTCTTTGAAAACGAAAAATGGAGTAAAAATGGGATTACATCCCTTGAAATCCAAATTTTGAAGTCGTTCAAACGACTGGGCAAATTTTTGGACGCAGAATTCTGAAAATTCAGAATTATCGAAATTACATTTAATGTTTCTCGATCGAGCAAGATATATGCAATTTTATTTTAGTGAACAGCTAAAGCAAAAATCATTGTAATCAGGTTTTTATGAAATGCTCGAGACTTCGTTCTGGCGTGGAACAAGAAATAAATAGATTAATTTATATAGTGCTGACGTGAAAAATGTTGCATGCGCATGTTCATTTGTTTGAAAACACTTTGAGACCCTATGGGATGAAGATATTTCCCGTACAGTACTTACTAATAATTTCATGATTGGAATTGATTTTCTGAGCACATTTTCACGAGCTAAAATTAAGTATTCAATATTTAGGTACTAATACATGTATATGGGAACTTCAGTGAAACAAGCCGTGAAACTATTGAATTTAAATCTCCTGCTGGGGATTAAAAAAGAAGTATTTGTCTCAAAATCAGTTATTACTGCATTCACAAAATTTTTAATAAATCTTAAAAATATCCTGCTTCAAAAATGCGCAAACTTGGTGCTCCATTTCTTATACTGTACTCGTGTAGCATGAAGTACTATTGCCATTTTATTGCTCACTATATAAGAGTAAATCACTCGAGAAGCGAGTCAAAATACTAATATCTAGCTCATTTCCTTTGACTTCACAACGCACTTGTCCTGTTCAAATTTGTCCGACTTTTCATCCCGAACCAAAGGAAGAGAGAGAGAAAAGACACTCAAACAATCACCTGCAGGCAGGTGAAACAAAGGATCTAAAGTGGGGTTCACACAGAATTTTCTGCGACGCGTGGATTCTTTCGAACCTCCGCTATTCAAGATAGGATATATAGTTAAGTTGATGTCGCTTACAGTGACAACGATGCAATTATAAGATATAAGCATGTGTTTTCAAAAGAGGAGATTTTCTTGAAGGTCCTAAAATTGATTTAATGGTCCTTCACGTCCGACGATATGACCTCGATTACTAAATTATTTGCATAAATGCGGAAATCACAAATTAAAATTCATAAGTACAGAAATAAGGTGAAACTGAGCGAAAGTGTTCGTACTATAAAACGGACTGTCTACGGAAAAAACATTATACAACAACTTACTACAGTAGAATCTCGTTACAACAAAGTATTTGGTGCCTTATACAAAGTCTTCGTTATAAAACAAAGTTTTCTGAAACGACATTGAAGTAAAATTTTGTCTATATTGAACAAGGACCGAAAAACCACTAATTCGGTGCTATTAATGCATTATAAATTGTATATATATTTTTTTTACGTTCCTGTCTGAGTTTTCTGACAAACAAGTCATCAAATATCCTCCCTGACTTGGAGGCTAAACTCCTTGAACCTCCATAAAACACAAATTTTCTGGAGGCCATTTGCTATCATTTTATAGACACAGGAAGGAAGAAAGCAAGAAATATATAACATGACGTGTTTTGAGAGGAAGTTTGAAACAAATTTGGCAAATGAACCTGTGCCTCCAAGTTCAGCATCCTGTCAATTCATTCCATCCGCAATTTTACCCTTTGGTTGCAGTGCTGGGATATATCCCGCAAAATCTTGTACCACATATAATAAAAAATTAGGAAACAATAACAATTGGAGGAGTCAAAGTTTGGGAAAATCCTGAATTTTTTAAAGCATTCCTGCAGAAAAAGCTTCATCAAAAAAGAAAAAAAAACATTTTCTGCATTCCTGCAAATCCTGCCACAGGATTTGTAAAGATTATTGTTTTGAGCCAGTTTTTATGTCTTGTTTTTGACACATTCATGGGCAATTCCCAAAATTCTGGATTATATTTCTGGAAGATGTGCCAATGTAGATTGGCATGCCAAAGATGAACGTCAAAACCACCTGGCTGCAGTTAAACCATCACAAGGGCAGTTCCTCATAAATCTGCAGGGTGTCCCCCTGTTTTATGAGGGAGAGAATTACCTGAAAAACATGGGCATTTGATGACTCTTTACAACTTGATACTCCCACCAGAAAAACGGTAGGAGATCCATGACAAATTCGACTTACAGGAAGCAAATTTCATTTTCACAGAGTTTTTTGGCAGCTATCCCCCAAAAATCTCCTTTTTTGAGCTAAAATATAATTCACTGCATCCCAATAAATTGGCCTGGGACTGTTGGGCCAAATTTATCTTCCAGAGATCTGGTAGAAGGGTTTGAAGTTGCTGACAACAACATCAAGAAAAAGCATGGGGAGCAAAATTGATAAAAGAGGACAGAATTTTGCATCCAAATCATCAGAACAACCCAAATAGTCAGAACTGTTGAGAGTGCATATTTTGTGGGCTGAATTTGCTTTATCATTTGTGGAATTTCTGATTCTAAAACCTTGTGTGAAATTTACCATTGTGTACACTTTCAAAGTTTGTGAATAGTGCTGAAATTCAAACGTGTGAAACATGTTTGCCCCTATCTTCAGCAGCTTGCCAATTGATGTTGTTACATTTACTTCCATCTCTCTAATCCTGGACAAAACAAGCCACTGTTGTAAAAAACACTGGGCTGACAAAACGTTGAGTACCTACTTTTCTCTTCCAGCCAACCCCCACCAAACAGACTTGATACCCGAGGGGTTTTTTCATAACAAGCAGACTGCCTCTGGAGGCAGTTTTTCCTCCTGCCTAACAGACAAAATCTGCCAAAAAAATTTCTCTTTGTTTACAATTTATAGTGGCAAAAATTAAAAATTTAAATAATTGGCTTTGCATAAGAGACTTTTCATATATGATATAACAGATTTGTCTCCTGCCCAAATTAAGTTCCTTGTGCAGGGGTTGACTGTGATGAAAACATGAGAGTTCCTGCAATTTTTTACTACAAAAATGTGATATTTACTCCCCCCAAAACTACATACTAATGCAGACAGAAACCAGACCAATCCAGAATATTTTATACATTATATTTCTGCACAATTTAGGTCCAATAAGGGTGTGAACCTCAATTTAAGTAGGACAGGAATTCATTTCAGTGGGGGGAGATGGAAAAGTCTGGTTCTGCTTCCTCTGCAGTTTTCTTCCTCCTCAGTGTATATTCGGAGATAAGCGCTTCCGAAATAGAAACGCCTGAGCAAATTTCCGCCTGCGCTCAGGGATTATCAAGCTCAAACATTAATGACTAAAAATCTCCCATTTTCAACTTTCCCCCCTTCTGCATTTGTTTAAACAGGAGGTTCAGTACTTCCTTTATACCTGAGTATCAGGTCCAGGATGAAAAAGCATCGTTATACGCAGCAGTGCTTCTTTTTTCTTTCTTTCTTCGTTTTCATCAGACCGTCCTTGCATTTCCATCATCTCAATTCTTTCTTTCTTTTTCGTTTCATACACTCGACGTACACCCAACAAAATTCAACAACAGCAGGATGAACATGTTACAAAGCTGCAGGCAAACCCATGCAGCGATTGTTTCATTTTTTTTAACAGCATGTTTTGGCCATCGATCACAAAATAAAACAACTCTTCCCCTCCAATCTGTCCGTAGTCTCACTTCAGTTCTTCTCGTAGTGAGCCGAAATGCTGAGATACTTTTTTCCGCCATCTTTTTTTTCAATTTATTTTCCTCCTAAGACACACTTCTCGCCTGCTTTTCTGTACAAAAAAACAAACAAAGGACAGCCCGTAAAAATATTTCAACGTCAGTTCCCGAGTGAACTTGCCCAGCGATAAAAGGGTTTTTGGCAGTCGCAGGGAAAAGGGAAGCAGAAAACGCTCCTCCTTTTATGTAATTTTTTTTTGGAATTGACTGTCGAGTGTCGGTTGAACGACGGATTATTTCGCGTGCCGTGCCGACAAAATAAATTCCCTTAGAAATTCGATAGTCACACAAAGAGAGAGAGAAAGAGAAAAAAACAAGCATTTCCACAATTTGAAACAAAGCGGCAATCGAAAAAAAAATGCATTCATGAACAGCAAACCAACTCGTGCTGAGCACCGCAAAAAAATTCTGTCTCTTCCAACGTGATTTCATCGCGTTCTTCAATAAGGTTCCAGTCCTAGTAAAAGCTTCGTCGATACTTTTTATATAATTTGGAAGCCGAAGTAGTGCTAATTCGATCAAGAATTGACGTTGCACTTCATAAAGAATTCTCTCAAATATCAATTTTTCAAGCTTGGAAGATTCATAAGAAGTTTAAATTAGCTTCAAACAAGGAAGCGTTTCTTCAATCCGATAGACCCACAGTCACTCTGAAAACTAGTCAGTTTTGTCATAAAAATAAAAACCAGGACAAGTTTGAGCCAGAAAAAGGAACAACCGGCAAAAAAAGCTTCGGCTTTTCGAGCAAATATAAATTTCTATAATAAAAAGGAGAAAATATTGTTGAGTAATCATTTTTACTCATGTACACCTGTCGGGATGTAAGTTAGAATAAATGAATAAATGCCAAAACTCACTGATATTCATGACGTTTTGAGATAAAATTTAGATTACGGTCAGGGTTTGTTATTGGCGGAGTCCCTCTAAAATGATTTTGTCTACAAGTCTTTTTTTCTGTATAACGAATTTTCTGGTCCAATGGGGTTCTTCCCCATTTTATGGGGCTGTCTACAACAAAAATCTCTGTACATGGAATTTTTCTGGTCCCTTGAATTTCTTTGTAGAGAGAGTCCCTCTGTTACTGTGGAGCATTCATATTTTTAGCAATCTATGAAATTGAATGAACAGTCATATGCATTAACTTAATGGTTGACACTTACCACTTGGAGTAACAATTACTTTTGCTCGGAGAAATACTTTATGAGTGGAGGTGTCCCACATTATTTTGAGTAAGAATAGAAACCCTGGTCATTTTAGAAAACATAAGATACAATAAAATCTTGTTACAATGAAGCCATTGGGAACAGTAAACTAACTGTGATGAAAAATTTTGCTGTATTCAGCAGTGCACTGAAAAACAACTTCATTGTAAGCAATTATTCATTACAACAAGCTTTGCTGTAACAATATTTTACTGTACAGGTGGTACACCTGCAATTTTACCCTTGTAAGTTGCCCAGCTAAGGTCAAGTTGTGAAGAAATGGAATTTGCAAGAGAATGTCAAATTTGATGCCTTCTACATAAAATTTGACATATTGCATCTCTCTGCAGGTTGAATTTCAGGGCAGAGGTCAAAAGTCAATGTCCCAGCAAATTCAACCATCAAATTGCAGGAAGGTCAAAATTGCAGGATGTTGAACTGCAAGGTACCACCTGTATTCATTTGGGTTTTTTATATGTATGATGAAAATAAAAGGGGGGTACTGAAACGATCTTCTATCCTCCTGAGAAGGGATCATGAAAAAGATCTTTCTTTTTGCACAAAAAAACTGAATTGTCCCAAAACCTCCAGGACACCCCCAGTTTCTGTTCCAAGCTTTTCCTGCTGTTCTTTTCCCATTTTCCCCCCTTCCTTCCTTCTTTCCTTTCTTCTTTTTTTCTCTATGCTCCCTTCCTCATTCTCACACAATCAAAAAAAAACAAAAAACAAAACAAAAAAACAAAGCAAAACGATAAAAGAGAAAAAAGTCAGGAGTAGGGAAAATTAATTAGAGGACGGGATTGCATCAGCTAGTTGCGGAACGACGGGGACCGGAGGTTGTCGATGGCGGAACGACGCGAAGTGGCGGAGGCGTAGGCGCAGGGTAGGCCGGAACTGCTGCCGTAGTTGATCTCGAGGGCGGCAGCGGCGGCCACGTTGGCGACCGAGGCGGACGAGGGCCGGCGCCGCAGCGTGGCCAATGCCGTGTGCTGCGGGATGGACGCGAGCCCGGCGCCGGAATCGGCGCCCTTCCGCCGCTTGTTGGCGTGGATGCACAGCAGACACACGACGAGGACGCACACTTGCAGGATGGCGGTCGACAGGATGGACGCCACCACCACCGACTTGGTCGTGCAGATCGTGTCGCTCGTGTCGTGAAGGGAAACTACAGAGAAAGAGAAAAAAAACACGACAGCGTAATTAAGGAAACTTCGAAGTCCTGAGATGTTGAAATTGATTATTGGAACGTTTTAAAAAACTGTTTTTTTGCCATAAAAAAATTATTCGAAATTACTCCGGAATCTCAAATTCTCGGAAAAAAACCTGTTTCCGCTGGAAGTCTGTAAAAGCGCTCCTGTTGGGTTTTATTGGAAATCGTCTCTCTTAATTATTCGGAATGCTCCAATCAATGCGAGACACTTTCGCTAATTTTTCTGTTGATTCAGAACTCCTGCAAAACGAGCTTTTGTATAATAATAAAAAGAAAGAACTGCTGCTTTCATTTTTCGAAAAAAATTCAGACATGTTGCTGCAGTAAATATAAATGTTTGAGGGCACAGTGGGACCCCGAGACGCGGACGTAATTCGTCCTCAGATTCTGTTGGGTTGTGCACACGTTAGATCAAGCTTTCCCATATACATATAGGCTCCAATGCAAGCATATTCAATTGGTTCTCCAGTTTATCAAAAATTAGGAATAATCAAGTCCCCCTCCCCCGCCGCCAAATGGAATAAAATATTTTCCCCAACTTCATACCACAGAAAAAAAATTGTTCAGAAGAAAACCACGTAGAATCTTATTTTTTTTGGCATGTAAAAGGAGCTTAAAAAGCAAAGAACCAGAATACGTACATGATGATGAAAGAAAAATTTTAAAAATAATTAAAATACTGTATCAGTCTGTTTTTGATCATGAATTGGATTAATTTTTTAATGAATTGTATTTTAAATTTTTGTGAATATGAATTCTTCAAGAAATTAAAATTTAAAAATAATGTCTTTCGATTTTTCTGGTAACTGTTTGCAAAGTGCTCCAATCCCGAGCCATCGTCCGGATGTCGGAGCAGATTTTTTCCTGTTTCATGTGCCTCATTTGAATCGTCCAAATCGGTGTCCAACTGTATTCTTATCTGTTTTCTGAGATAAATGAAAACATTGGTCCAGAAGACCAAAGGAGCATTCTGCTGATATTTTGCTTGATCACGGTATGACAGCAAAAAATTGGAACTCTAAACAATGTTCTAATAAGGCCTTTTTTTGAGAACATCGAACTGCGCAGTTTCAACTTTTTTTTGCAGTGCGTTTTATAATATTTTACTCTCTCTAAATCAATTTTTAAGGTTGAACTGGAAGGATTTTGCTGTAGCTTCTGGTGAAAATATCTACCACAAAACGGCAACTGATCCTTTCATATCTTCTCCAACACAATGTTCTGCTTTTTCATTTTGAGATTTTCTCAAAAACCAGACGTCAGTTTAATTATTAATCTTTATTTATAAAAAAAAATCGACAGCGAGAGGCGAATGGCTGCCACCGGCACGCAAGCCCAGAAACACCATTGAAGAAAATGCTCGTCTCTCTCATAGATGTCGCTACAACGTACATCTCGTATTTCTTACCCGTGAGTAAAAGCCACCCTGGTCGCTTTCTCTCCATGCTACATCAGATACTATATCAAGAATTGTGATTCCAGCAGCATTTTCTCGAAAGTGATAAGAGCAATATTCTACTATACTGAAGAAATCTTTAATTTGAACCTGCCTCTCTTCAAAGTTCATCAAAATCTAAACAGACAATGAAAAATGCGAGGTGAAAGATCACAGCAGTATCTTGCATTTAATGGAATAATTTTTTTTTAATACTGTCCATAGAGTATACTGTTGATTATGAAGAAATAGGGAATGACTAAATTTTTAAATAAAGCTACATATATACAGCACAGGAATTTTGACATTTAATTATGCCCAAGTAAAAATTCTCCCATTTTTTTGTCCAGCATAAGCAAGGATCCCAAGACGATTTTTCTTGCGGCGGGAAATGAATTACTGTTACTAAATCGTCGTCGCACACATATTCTTTCTTTATGAATGTATTTTACTATGCAGTACATAGAATGAAGTGTTACTAACTGTGTCTGTCCTCCTCGGGTTCAGCGTGATTAACCGCGCCGTCCACAATGATTTCTTTCTGCAATGGTGTTTCGTGGAACAACACTTCTTGGTCTTCTGCATCCAAGGAATGCATATAAAGTCGATCGTCTTCGTCGAGGAAATCATCCAAAGACGTTGGTCTGGAGTACATCGGGTGTTGTACTGGTGAAGTCACTGTTCTCCGCTTCCGGCGACGTCCGTACGTCTCAGTACTCCCACATCTTGCCTAAAAAATAAAAAACCATCATCAGAGATGATAGTAGAATCTAGATACAACGAATATTAGATTACAGTACAGGTGGTACCTTGCAATTTCACCTCCCTCAATTCAACCATCACACAATTCATTGGTCAAATTCCTTGGGAGGTCAGCTCTAAATTTTACCTCTGATTCTCAATTCAACCTGCGATGAGACATGAAACATCACATGCCATGTAGAAAACACGCTATTTGATGTTGTGTCACAATTTGACCACCTAGCAATTTCACCCTGTATAGTCCAGCAATGGATTAGGGACAAATTACAAGGTACCACCTGAAGATTCAACTCCTTTTTAGGTCTCTGTCCGCAAAGTTTCATTGCTTTTTGAGTTCACTTATACAGTTGAACCTCTGGAAGTCTAATTTCTAGGGACCAGGAAAAAATTTGACTTTGGGATGTTCCAATTTTTGGAGGTTTTCAGTTAAGGAAACAAATATTTTTGCTGCAAGGAAAAGTTGAAAAAAATGTGGGAAATTGTAAAATAGGATATTCTGGGCATAAAATTGTTTCTTAATGAGTTATCAATCAGTTTTCTGAACTTGGAGGCTGGGGTTCATTTGTTCAACTTATTCTTTCACTTCATTTCAAGATGGATAAAATCATTTGTTTTATTTATTTTCTCTTTCATATTGCAAGAAAATAATGACCAAAAGGCCACCAAAAATTTGACTTACAGAGGTTTGAGATAAGTCAAATAAATTTTCTTCTTACGCGATATTCTGAATTTAGTGCCACTTGTGCTTTGTGCCAGAAAATGTTCAAGGACGAATGATGACACTAAATCAAGGTTTGAATGTATTCGAATGCTCCACCCCATTATTGCAAGTTGCACTTGTTCCTGATTGAATGTTGTTCCTTTGATATACTTTTCTAATGTGAATCGATAGAGTACATTTTGGAGAATTCCAATGGAAAAAAAAATCATTTTCTACATTTCCTAAAAGAGCTCACGTAGAAGAGTTTATCTTTTCTATACGTCTCCAGAAAGATTTAGTCGCAATTTATGTCTTTAAATTTATGACCGTCATTGAAAGAAATGTATCATCATGCATTTTATTGTTCGCCCAGATTTCTTACGAATTCATGACATTTCAATGATGTGATTTGATTTTTCTCGTGCCCATCGACATTTTTGTGGGATGCATAAAGAAATGTAATGCTGGTATATTTGCGTCGCTCACCAAATGAACAAAACGTTTAATGTCCATTAAAAAAAATTATTCCGGTACTCACGGGTGCACATTCGGGCAAGCAGAACTGGATGTTGACCTGGAACCTGACCACAGAATCAGCAGTGAACTTAAAAGCCTCGAACGGGGCGACCAGTGACTTGGACCCTCCGCCGATCTTCTGCATGGCCGGGAAAATCGCAGTGTCCGTGGGGCACCCTCTGCCGTCAAGAAGCTCAAACGAATCTGCCTTGCTTCCACTCTTCGCCACTAGGTTGCGTGCAAAGATTCCGAAAATACCTGCGAAGCGAAAGCGAAAATCGTTTATCAAACCGGCCTTCATTCAAGATACTGGGCAGGGAAAGGCCTTCGACTCACTGTCGTCGTCGATTTCAACTCTCAGGTAAATTCGTTCTCCTAATTTTGCTCCGACAATGTCACGGCCTTCGACGTCAGTGATTCTCAAACGGATGCTCGGAGATGGCGCTGTTGCGTTCACGATGGCTGTTGCAACCGCACCTTGTTGGACACTGTAAAAAAAATGAAGGAATTGTTTCAGGCTTTCTGTAAACTCTGAGCATACACTTTCTTCATTTTCCCCCGCAAAAAAACTACTATCGAAGTTTTCTTTCGTATCGAAGTCTCAGAAGAATCACCACCGAGTTTTCCTGAACAGCGTCATCTATGTAGTGATCTAAGCAACAATATCAGAGGTTGCGCACAAATATGCTTAGATGTCACGCGCTCACATCAGTGTCACTTCGAATTATTTTGGGGCTTTCTCTTCCATAAAAATAACTCAGTGGCATGATCAATCTGTAAACAAGCGCGTCTTTCTCAAACAGGGCAAGGGTCAAATTGTGAGTCAACCTCCCTGCAAATTTGACTGTCCAATTTTGGGAAAGTTGAATTGCGGGAGGTCGAATTGCAAGATACTACTCGTACTAGGAATCTCTCGAATAAAAATTACTCTTACACAACGCCCTCAATTTAATGTTGCCATTGCTTTGTGTCACAAAATATACCAGCACAAATGATGGCACTAAATCTATGTTTGACTGAACACTGTACAGTGTTGAATTTTGGCTCACTTTGTGTCTCATAAAAGAGCAGAGTATTTTCCTAAGTTTTTGTTTGAAGTTGAGGTTTATATATAATGCAATCATGCAAGAATATCCAATGCTTCCTTGAAGTTTTCCACTTCCTATATTTTGAAATTTTTATCAGGGGAAGGTGCCCTGAAAAAAAAAATTTTCAACTATTTGAACTCAAAAATATAATGTTTAAAATTATTTTTGGTTTTCATGTGAGCATGGGCATGAGATATATACCCAGAAAAAGTTCTAAATTTCTTCTATTTGGCCCATATTTCATCAAGGACATGGTCTTGTTTATGGCACGAAGTGAGTTGGCAGTCTTGGCACTAAATCTGGGTCCCCCTCTTAAGAACACAATGGTGGGATATATTTTCCAGAGAAATCTGTGATTTTACGCTATGGGTGGCACTGAGCACTAAACAGAGGGTTGACTGTGCATGGGAGTTCCACGAGGTCCTTCTGTGGATTTCAAACTGGAAGAGACGATAGTTAAAACTGGTTTAATTGGCTGGGACTCGGGAATATAAATTTTTCTTTGCCTGTAGCAATGTGGATAGGAGATTTCGTTCAATTAGTGCGGGGAAGGCGCAGGTGCACAAATTCTAAGCATTTATGGTCTTCAATTTCGCCTTGTGCCAGAAATATAAGCCTGTCATTTTCGAACTCCAGGTCTGATTATAAGACGGGACTTCAGATTTTTGAAAATAGCAATTGAAATTTCGAATTCAATCTTGGGAATTCGTCTCGGCACTGATGATGAGGAATTTCAAAAATTTTCTCTAGATATATACGCGGAGCTTCAACCGATTTTGTGATTCATCGTAACCCGAAAAAAAAAACAGCATCAGAGATCATTCTGACAGCAACAAAATTACCTTCCATCAAAAATTTAGATGGGTTTCATAAGTTTACAGCTAAAAAGTGAAACTAATTTCACATTCCATTCCGTCCAGTGACGCAAACTCGCAAGTAAACTTGTCAGAAGTGAAGTCCTTCGGAACTGTCTCGCATTTGAAATACAGCATTTCGAAATTTTGTTTAAAACAATTGTACCCAATAGAGAAATTTCGGCCACCCACATATTGTACATTTTCAGCAAGGAATCGCTCAATTCTCTCAGCAGAGCATCTGTTTTTTTTTCTTCAAACGTTCGTCAAATTTGAATTCCTAGAATATTGCCGTTCCTCATTTGCATGTGCAGATTTTCTTTTAATCACGAAAAAAAATTTTAAGCAAGCCAAAATTGAGAAAATGTCTGCATCTTTGGCCAATTTGTGAGAAATAAAATTATTCGTGAGGATAAAAGCACCTGAAATATGACAGATGAAAATACAAAGCAAAACAAATTTGAATTCAGGTTATTTTAGGTCAAAATTCAATCTTCCACGGAACTCGCTTTTGAAATACTGCAAATTTGTAGGGATAAAAAAGGAGGAGGATATTGCATAGTTCGGATACCTTTTTTCTGAACTTTATGCATGAAAATTTAAGCGTTCGTTTCAATCGCGGGTATCAAAGTACTTCTAACATAAGAGTAACTTCAGCATTTCAGTTGGAATTTGGAACAAAAATGTGAATGCAGATATTTTTTCTTATTTCAATGAAGAAAAGGGATATTGCTGCAGTTGAGTGTTGAAGCTTTGAATCAAAAATTAAGCAAAAACTAACAAAAAGGATACATTTTTAAACAATACCAATAATCCGTACTTACCTAACTTACAGAAGGAACGGCGTACTCTTTCGTAAATAAACAAAGAGCCTTCATTAAGGTGCGTTTTAGTTCAATATAAGGCCCTAAAAGACGTCGTCCCCTCGGTTCTAAAAGGGTATCTCGTCATGGCAGCCATGATTTATAGAGACTTGTGAGGAGATTTCCCATACTTATTCATACAATCTCTCCATGAGCCTGTGTTTGGGATGTAACGGACAAGTCTAACAAAAATCCATTCGATTCCCTCCTTGTGTTGTTGCGTGAAATACACCAGTAATGAAATGTTGAACAAATTGATGGGAATAGCTGTGAAAGGTAGACCACGAAGAACGCTTTTGTTTCATGTTTGGGTTCAGGTTGAACAAATTCCTAGTCTCAAATGACTGAACAGCAAGAAGCGAAAAATACAATCGAGACGATCTCGTTTTTTATTTTATGTGCAAAATATTCAGGTTTTCTTGACGGTTCGTGCAAAACAAAAAACAAAACAAGAAACGCGAAGCCCGTGAGTTTAGTTTGGGGGTTTAAATCCTATTTTTTATATAATAAATTCTGACATTTTTTATGGCGTCCTGGATTAACATGCAAATTTTCAAATAACGCAGCTATTTCTCAAAATTTTGTGTGCATTTGAGTTATTTTTATATAAATTCCCATCATGAAGAAATCACCAATTTATTCTGCAAAAGCTTCCACTTTTTTCTATTTTCAATAGGGTAACATGATCCTGCTATTTGCGAACATGCAAAAACTTTATAAAAACTTATTACATTTAAGTTTTTATCTGAAAAGTGTAAATAGGACTCAAAGTACAGTCGTACCCCTACACTAAGAGTTGGTTTTCGGAGTAAAGTGTTACTATAGAAACTTTTTTTAATTCTCGATTACTTCAATTTCTGCCCATGTTTTTAAAATTGCAATTTTAAAAACAGGGTACCGTTATTTTTGCGGCACTAAGGGAATTGGGACTAAATTGGGGTTATCTCCTTGAGATCATAATGGAAGGAGACCTGTACTATAGGGAAATTTGTGGCACTACATGCAAAGGTGGCACTGAATTGGCGAAATTGTACTACTGTAATATGCAAAATTGCACTAAATTGAGAGCTGACTACTGTAAATACTGCGTATTTTTCTCAAACACTGTATCACAAATTTAGAGCAGCATCTGAAAATTGATGGCTTTGCGTTTTGATTCAGGGGTTTCTTGAAATCATTTTTCTTTAAAAAAAAAACACAGATGCAATGATCAAACTGCTTGAAAGGCACAAAATGGAGAGAACATATGAATATGGAAAATAAGCAGTATGTTCGGTTTTATATACTCCTCCATTAAAGCGGTGAAGGAAGGTATAATAGAAGGCTTAGGGCTTTTGGTTGGGGACCCTTTTTAAAAGAGCTCGTTTGTAGTAAAGTCGAGAGTTTATATGACATAAACGAATAAGGGGCTCATAAAAATCTGGCGGTTTCGAATGAGGAGTGAAACTACCTGAGGAAATTACCCAAGTGCGATGAACCCTTTTGTATGGACATTAAACCAGACTTTCGACACCAAGAAATCCGGAAGGTTCATCAGAAATAGAAAATCTTTTCTTTTGGAATAAGTCTTGGAAACATCACCCCGAAATTGTGCACTTTCTCATTTTTCTCTCGACATGAACCTCCTATTCTGGAATATCTTATGAGAGAAAAGTAAAAATCTAGAAAAAACAAATCAATGGGAAACTGAGTTGGATTCTCTACAGCACATGAGATTTGGCGAGGCCGATGGGTTCAAATCAGAAAAAGCTACCTGAAGCAATAAACAAAATGCGATGGAAATTTATTCTCCTGGAACGAGACTTGGACAAGGATAAATCAGGAAAGTACGTCAGAAAAATGGAATGTTTCTTAGAAATGGAGTCCTGCGAGCTTTTTCTCCCCCTCTTTTTGCATTATTTTCTTGACATGAACCTCCTTTTCCGTGACGTGTCCAATCGAAGAGAGGCAAGTAAAAATATAAAAAAGATTGAAAGAAAAAAAAAATTGGGCAGCGCGTCGGGTTCTATATGTATACACATGACATTTGGCGAGGCCAATCGTTTCAAATAAGACAAAACTATACAAAAATTAAAAAAGTGCGGGGAAAATTTCTTGTGGAAATTATACCAGACTCTTGCTCCGTAGAATAAATCAGGACTGTTCATCAGAAACATGAAATCTTTCCTATAGGAATGGGTTCTGCAAGCTTCTTCTCGTCGTCCTTCTCAACCCTTTGAGAACCGATTGAGAAAAGTCACATAAACATTTTGTTTTGGGACACGTCCAATCAAAGATATGAGTATGAAAATATATTTAAAAATTCAAATGATGATCAGTAAAAAAAATGACGAGAAGCAAAGTTGAGTCCCATATACAGCAGGATCTCAGCAACGTTTACGGGACCGAGTGCTCGAAAGGTCCATTGTTTGAAACCCCAACTGGTAGTCCACGAGGTCGTTTGTTTGGGACTGGGTAAAATGTTTGAAACCAAGTAGGTATACCCGCGGGAGTTGGGAAATGTGCTATCCCCTGTATTTGGGATCAGCAGCCAATATTTATCCAGTGGATTTTTTCTTGTTTTAATGCAAATCTATAGTTGTTGATACTGGAATCACAAATTAAAGATAATTTTTGCATCATTTTCTATTTTATTTGAACATTTGTGTTTTATGTTTGCCGAAGTTCTTTTGTGGTAATTCTTTCAATCTGCTATTGTTTCATTAAAATGTTCTCATATTTCAGATTTGTTTTTAGATGATTTTTCAACTAAGTAAAGCACTGCACAGATTGTCTTACTTGTTTTTTTTCACACACAGGTCAAAAGGGAACTGTGCAATACCTAAATTACTGTTTCTTTTATGTTTTCTTGGGAAAATTCCTAGGATTATAGGCCCTGTAGGAATTTTTAAGATAAATTTTCTTGATTTTCATTGGCACGTTTGAGATTCTGGAACCAATTCAAATGATTCCTTCTCTTTCTTGAGCAAAAATGTGATTTGGCTAACAAACTTTGCTCAGGTATGGGTTAGGTTAGTAAGCCAATACCCCACTGTATATTAGATTTGGCCTGGCCCATGGTTTCAAATAAGACAAAGCTAAACATTCAAAACAATAAATAATGTACAGTGAGACCCCAAGATGCACACATAATTGGTGCATCACGAGAAGTTGCAAATGCCCTGGCTCACGAGCTTTCCAGGTAACAAACTTTGGGGTTGACCATCAGGTGCTCCAGCAAACAAACCCTGACCCATTTTACAAACTTTGGTTCATCCATATGGGCGCCCTCAACCCGAATGTGCTATCCCCTGTATTTGGGATCAGCAGCCAATATTTATCCAGTGGATTTTTTCTTGTTTTAATGCAAATCTATAGTTGTTGCTACTGGAATCACAAATTAAAGATAATTTTTGCATAATTTTCCATTTTATTTGAACATTTGTGTTTTATGTTTGCCGAAGTTCTTTTGTGGTAATTCTTTCAATC
Organism: Notodromas monacha; assembly: GCA_905338405.1. NCBI lineage: Eukaryota > Metazoa > Arthropoda > Ostracoda > Podocopida > Cyprididae > Notodromas > Notodromas monacha. The sequence continues at coordinate 45,962 of CAJPEX010000449.1, forward strand.
TTATTGTTTTATTAAAATGTTCTCATATTTCAGATTTGTTTTTAGAGGATTTTTCAACTAAGTAAAGCACTGCACAGATTGTCTTACTTGTTTTTTTTTTCACACACAGGTCAAAAGGGAACTGTGCAATACCTAAATTACTGTTTCTTTTATGTTTTCTTGGGAAAATTCCTCGGCTTATAGGCCTTGTAGGAATTTTTAAGATAAATTTTCTTGATTTTTATTGGCATGTTTGAGATTCTGGAACCAATTCAAATGATTCCTTCTCTTTCTTGAGCAAAGATGTGATTTGGCTAACAAACTTTGCTCAGGTATGGATTAGGTTAGTAAGGCAATACCCCACTGTATATTAGATTTGGCCTGGCCCATGGTTTCAAATAAGACAAAGCTAAACATTCAAAACAATAAATAATGTACAGTGAGACCCCAAGATGCACACATAATTGGTGCATCACGAGATTTCCAAAGTCAAAATGCCCCTATACATAAAGTCTTGTCTTCCCTTATAGACTTACATTGTATGAATTTTAAGTGGTGTTTTATGAAAGAAATATTCATCAGAATTCCATGAAAAAACTGGAAAAAGTTGTCACCAATTGAAACTGATTCAATTTATATCTTCCAAGTCAGTAAGGACATTTGGAGCATTGATTACTGTACCTCCGTACAGTACATTGAAATGTTGGCATTCTCTGTGAAAATAAAATTCAAGTCAAAAATATAGAAGGAAGCCTCTCTATACTGGAGGTGATTTTTTTAATTAGCAAAATGGATGGTAAACTAATCAGAGATATGCCAAAGAACTTTTCCTACATAGATCTCAGGGTTGGAAAGATCTGTTTCTACTAATTTAGCCTCAAACATATTTGCAATTTAAGCACATAATGTCCATATATGTTGATAAAACAGGGGGGATTTGTTGGGGAACAAGTCGGGCACCTGTAAATTATAATAACTCCCCGCTGCATCTTGAAAACTGGTCCTTTGCATCAGCCAAGCCACCAGCACTAAAAAACGAGTCCCGAAGGAATTGTAGGACAATGCACAGCATTGTCTTCGATTCCAAAAAAATCAGCCAATCAGAGGCCAACATTTTGCCCACAAGGAAAACCACTTTTCCTTCTTTCTTCTGTCTCCAAAAACATGTAACAATGAACTTCATTCCACTGCCAGTTCTTGAAGTGTGAAGAGCTCATCTTAAGACATCTGAATTTATTATTGTGTTGTTTGAAATGTGTGTGCAAGGTCCAAAATTATTTGAGTTGCATTTATTCTTTGGGACATAATTAAACNTGTTGCTTGAAATGTGTGTGCAAGGTCCAAATTTAGTTGAGTTGCATTTATTCTTTGGGACATTATTAAACACTCAATACTTTTGGGGCCTCTTTAAAGAGGCTCCCAGCCAGTCCCAGGCTGAATGTTGTGTTTTATTCATCTTTCTCATATTTTCTTTGTGGAGACTTTTTAGTCTCTAACATATGTCAAGTCAGTGTCTGCATGTTGGGCCTTTTTATGCATCTTTTAAATAGGAAAATAAGTGTGCATATTTCAAATTTTCTGCATGTCAAGTTCATCCGCATGTATGGGATTCTCACTGTAAAATTAAATGAACATTTCTTGTGGACCATCAGGAGACTACGGACACAGATACATAAAGAATGATCGTGAGAAAAATTATGTATATATTCGAGGAAGCTTTTCCTCTTTGTCCTCCTTCTTCTTCCCAATTCTTTCGCGACATATACCTCCTTTTCCTGGACATGTACAATCAAAGCGAGAAAAGAAGAAAAAAAATCTCATGAAAAATTAAATGACAGGAAAAAATCGACCGAAAGCGGGTCGGGTTCTGTGTATGTATGTGAGACTTGGCCAGGCCCTCGTCACGCTGGCTGATCCGCCCAGGGTGAAGGATTCGAGATGATCACGTAATCCGGGTGATGGATTGCAGCCCCTGGTGCGATTACCGCTGTTTTGGGATCTACAAAGAAATGCGTCTCCTTCCGGTGAGAAAAAATCCGGGCCCAATTATACATTTTTCTCTGCATCTTTCTATCTCGACTTCCACAAAAATAAAAAAATAATAATTCTAGGTATTTGCCCTCACCTGAAGCACGGTGCTTTATTAAGATCATCAATGATGTACTATTCATCGAGCAGAAGATCCTTAGTATCCCTTCAATAATCTCTCGAGTTCCGTCGTTGGATCAAAACGTGAAGCATTTGTTGGGACATTAAAGGGATTCTTGCGATTGCGAAAAATGTCGATGAACTTTAGCCGAATGCATCAGGTGAGGGAAAAATTCCTGGGGCTTCCGTATATGATTTTTTTTTGTTGGACAGTAATAAAAAAGATACGATTCCGGAACATTTCTTTGAGAATAACCGGGTGAAGTGAAGTGTCTCAGTGAGCCAGGTGTCGACCAATTTCCAGTAGGAATTTATTTAAATGACCCATGTCATTAAACGCTTCGATAAATTCGGTTCTTCAAATCACCTCACCTTTTCGGCAAAATCGGGATTTAGGACTATTACTGTGGCATCCAGACAAAGGACCAGTGTGTTGGGAATTGCACCCAACTTGATCGTGCTGTAATTGATATCCAATTGATTACAGCAGATTTCTATATAACTTAAAAAAGCCGGTGCAGAATGTTAACCTATTGAAAAGTGATTCCAGCAGTTGAAAAAAATTATAATCATCACGAGAGAATGAATGCATTATAAATTAATCAGTCTACCGGTTTGTGAATTACAGTACATTGCATGTTTCTTAGTCGTGTGAAAAAATGTGCAAGTCGGCTATTCATTGATGCCTGATATTTTGCAAATTATGATTCTCAAGTACTTTTACATAATTACGCTTCTTTGACTTTTTTTTTACATTATTTGCTTTAATTTCATACAAAACAAATACTGAAAAAGAAGTGCTACGTTCATGTATAATCATTTCAGGAACGACATTTTGATGGAAGTTCAATTTAGAGTGAGACCAAGTTACGTTGACATAATTGGATCTTGTCCATTTGTCAGAATGTCTGCATCAATGCGATCATATTTTTCATAAGACTTCAATGCAAAAATATATAACTGATTTCCTGGTTATCAAAAATTAGGAATAAGTTCCTAAAAATATAAAACAAATTACTTCATTTCAACTTCAAGATGCAGAAAACAACTGTGAAGAAGAAAACCATAGGTATTTGTGCATCAAAAAGAGCTCAAGAAGCAAAGAACAGGAGGAATTCTCGCTAAACTTTGCACAGATGAGAGACAAAAAACTCTGAAAAAGAGAGGCACAAGAACAGCCATTTTTTGATTATCAGACTACAGTATGTTTGAGATAATTAGTATGAAATGTATCATCAAGTTTTTTTTACTTTAGATATAGTTGAACCTCAATAAGTCAAACCTCAAAAAGTCAAACCTCCATAAGTCTAATATTTCCCTAAGTACATTTTTTTCAAGACCCTATCTGAATTTTCTTAGAAACAATGTACAGTTTCCAAAAACCAAATTCTTGTTTCCCCAACTTGAAACCTACCCAAGTAAAGTGTTTTGCTAGTCACCTGAAATTTGACTGCTGAATTTGCTGAAGAAATGTAAACGTTTTGTGGATTTTTCCCAAAATTTTGGGAAAATGTCCTTATTTCTGAACATTCTCCGGATAATAGGGCGGATTTTTCAAGTTTCAATTTTTTCGCAATTTGAATCATCCATAAGTTGGTGCATTCATATCCCCCTGTCCCACCACCGTATGCATTTTGTCGATTGCGTGTATCAAGATTATTATTAATACGAGGGGGAGACACGATTACAATGAAACTTGCAATCTCACCATCATCAGTCTCGTTGGAATTAACCACAGCATCGCGCATCCGATTCATTCCTATCTGATGAGCTATGCACAATAATAAACCCGAACCGGAAACGGGTCAAGGAAAAGACGCTTCTTCCGCGATGAAGTTATCAACAATAAATGAGACCAGGAAGGCAATTAAAAGAAAAGCCCAGGTATTGAAATCCACAGCAGCAGTCGCAGATGGACAAGGACGAAAGAATCAGCGGCGGCCGCGCGATGAACCGCATCCGCCAGCTCACTGACCTTTTTCATCATTAACTGCTTGTCTCCCCCCCCCCTTTATTCGACTGCATTCGCCTTCTTTTTTATTTTTAATTACTGTTGAGTTCAGAACCCGCAATTCCCCTCCCCCACCACCCTCTTCTTCTCCCCTGGCTCCATCAGTCGCCCCCCACTTGAACAGGCATAACGGCGAGGCGACAAAAGAACCCACTTGAACAGCTCAGCCGATGTCAATGACTGCCGGGAGGAGAATAGAGAACAAAACGAAAATTTGTATACCTTGTAAAGTCGAATAATGGTTTTCTTCTTGGCTATAAGCCTGAGCATTTTTATTTTTTGGTATGCAGATTTAAAGCATTATGGAAATTATTTCGAAATTAGCGGGAAAATTATTTATACTGGATCGAATTATATTTGAAAAAAATTCGTTCTCGTAGGGATCGGATGAAATGTTTTCTTGGCTAATATTTACGATTAAATTTTTTTTTGAAATTTGCTAAAAATAAAAGAAAGAAATAAGTTATCGCATTACTATAGCTCAGCAGATGTCAATGACTGCCAGGAAAAGAAAAGAAAACGAACCGGAAAATGTTTGACCTTCTTGTATATAGTTCAATAACGGTTTTTTCATTGGCCAAGATGGCATTTTTTTACTATATACAGTATTCAGATTCAAAGCAACATGGAAATTCTTTTGAAATCAGCTGAAAATTAATCATAGGCAAAATACAGTTCGAAGGAATTTCTTCCTCCTTATAGGAATAGGATGATACTTTTTTCTTGGCAAATTTTTAGGATTCCTTGCATGCATACTTAAATTTATTGAAATTTCAATTACTATTAAAAGCTGAAAATTTGATTAAAATCTGTTAATGTCAATGACTGCTGTCAGGACGAGAAGAATAAAAAACATAACGTATTATTTATTTTACATTGTAGAGTTGAATAACGGTTTTTTCGGCTAAGCTTGATCATATTTTGCTACACAGATTTGAGGAAAAATTGTATTCAAAATAGTCAAAAGAATCTCTTTTCGTTGGATTGGATAATGTTTTTTTCCGGCTGAAGTTATTGAAAAATTTTTGCCCGGCGATCTACTTCAATGCTTCTTAATTTCATGAAGGATACAGTTTTCTTACCAAATTCTGTACTTTTTTTTTATCAGATGATTTTTTTGGAGCCTTCATATTTTATTCTGTCAAATTTTCGTCTGGCATGTACATCCTGAACAAATGGAGCACATTAGCGTCCAACAGGACTTCCGGATTGTCTGTTTGGGTCATACTGCCACAGTCATTAGAAATAATCCAGCGGATATACGAAAAGCAGCTTCGGCCAGAATTTTTTAACATTTATTACGTAAGAATTCAGCGAAGCTAAGAAACTTAATTCAAGTTGAAATTAAAGTTTAAGTCAATTTTTTCAACAAGTTTATTTAAGTCTAAAATGTCATAGTATCGTTGGACATTTGGCAACCCTGAAGCGTTTTTAAAATTTTCCAATGCTAAAATTCAATGTATTTTTGAATGATGTACAGTATTTAAAAATTGTGAACAGGACGAACGTAAACTGGGTTTGACAATTTATACAATATTAAATTTTTAATTGTATAAACGTATGGCATGCAGTACTATTTTTTGCATGTAATTATTTTTGAAAACCGCTACACTATATTCCAATAATTTTCACACATTTCGATTACTGTGCCAACTTGCAATCCAAGCGCCAAAACATATTAAAACTCAAAGGAATTTCAATTTTTTCAATTTCAATTTCAATTTGGTTGCTAGCTCATTCAAGAAAATTGGTCAGACAAAAAATTACCTTACTTGGATTTTACTCGAGCTAATGAGATAATTTGAATTACTGCATACTATAATTTATGAAGCGTCATAAATCTCTATATACCCTTTAAGATTGCGCCATCAATATTGCAGATTGAATTCATGGGAATTTTTGTATCTGCAAGTGAATGATGCATGGCAAGGTTTATTTCAATTTCTAGAGAGGAAATTGAAATCAGGAAACGAGTGACCGAGGAGCTAATGACCTTCCCGTGACAACGTTGTAACATCACCTTTAAGTGAGTTCCAGAGATATATTTTCGAAGGACAGATTCGTGGAATTAATGTATTTTAATGGTTTATTCCTCTGTTGAATGCACATTTTATTTAATTTTCTTCTCTTTTTGCTCCAAGGATAGCATCGAGTGAGACACTTGAAAAGGTAATTGAGCACCGGAAATCTCGATTATTCTCAGGCGTCAGGCGGAAAAAAAGTTCGTAGACACCTTCTTTCTTTTCAGAGTTCAACGGAATTATTATTATTTCTGAGTCGCCAAGAATTCATCCACCTTATATCCATTGACTTTCAAGCGAGAAGAAAAGCTGCCGAATCAATTGTTCCGTCGGTCGAATAGCAGCCGAGATTACAACGGGATTTCAGAGACGTTTTCGTGCCTGATTTCAGCAGATGTTTTTTTTTTCTTTATAAACCTTTGCTCCTTCGTCGACGTGTAACGAGTTTATTGTTGGGACCTTTAATGAGGAAGAAGTTTTTCGAGCGAAACTGAAAACGTCCCGATGGCGCCGAGATGATTAAGGAGGAACGCGTTCTTTTTCATGATTTGTGTCCAGGGTCGGTGACTTATTTCCTCTCGTCAACAATGCCTGACCTTCCAACAGCCATACCGAAATATTTTAAATCTCTAAGTACTAAAAAAAACGCAGAAAAAATGAAAAACATACGTATAAATCATCGTCTGATCTTTCTTTCCAACGGATGTGTGCAAACTTGTGATGGAAAAACCACAGTTGATCACCAAGTACCAAAAAAAATTATTTTCTGTCGGAAAATCCAGTGAGTGTTGTAGTTTTCAAACTGCTTGAAAAAAATACATTTAGATGCAGTATAGAAATCTGAGTGCTGAGGAAATTAGCCAGCCACCAAGCAATATTAATTTTAATCACAGAATCTACATTTATGGTTTCAAGAATAAAGTAAGAGGGAGCAACCTCTTGCATTGGATATTCTCTGAAGACCATTATTTTCTTTTATCGCAGGTATCAAAAGAAACAATCTCTCAACACAATCACCAAATAAAACCATTGAAAAAAATCATGATAAAATGAACACACAACCAGGCTCTTGTTTCCCCAACTTGAAACCTCCCCAAGCAAATTTTTTTGCTAGCTTTTCTATATGATATTCTAAAAATTTATTCAACTGATGGATCTTGAGATATTCTCACTTTTGCAGACCTAACTTTGTCTTCGGTGAAAAGAATTTGGCAAACCTGCACCCCAGCTTTTTTTTTTTTTTAATCTCACTGGTGCATAATAAGCTTCTGCTGGTGCAAACAGTGACTTCAAAGAGCATAATTTCGTATTCATTAAAAATTATTTCCGCATCAAGTGAGCATGTTTTGAAAACATTCTTGCATAGCTGCATATCAGAAGTTTTGTTCTAAACAATATAAATCAGTTTCGTTATTGCCTAAATGCCTATACTGGTAGCAAGAAAATTAAAGCAACGCATAACCTGGAAAACATTTGGATAAATATCTTCAACCTTTCCCAGAAACGTATGAAAAATGTTTTTCCACATATTAAATATTTGAATCCACGTGCAAGGTGCAACTCATGTCAATTCACTTTAACCTATGACATTTTGACATCATTGAGGCTAAAATTTGATGCGCTTTCATCATAGGATCATATTCAAAGCTTTGGGTCAACCTATTCAGGAGTTTAGGTACTGCGTCTTCAAGATTACTCCATTGTTCTCCGGTCCAAACTGTATAATTTTTTACAACGATGTCTCGAGTCTTCTATAATTTTCGACCGACGACATAATTTCATTGATGCCGTTTCGAACCAAGGGCTGAATTACGAGGTCAAAAAGTGTCCAGATGACTGCTCAACTCATCTCTCAAAGTGGAAGAAGAATAAAATATGCTGTAATGAAACACAGCTTCAGTAGAAAACAGGATCTCTGTTAATTCGTTCCCGGTATTCCGAGACAGATTTATTCTGAAACACGGGTAATTATCTTAATAGCTCAGTGACGAACGGCGTGTCTTGCAATTAGTGGTTCTTGCTTCCAATCTTCGCCATGGTTAGTAACATTTTTCAACCGAGATTGACGCTGGATAAAGATGGTGGATGCATTTCTGAGGACTGCTCTGTTTAAAAAAGAAAGGCGGAACAGATGAAAAAGTATTTCTGATCTCAATGAGAGACTTTAAAAAAGACTGGAATTTTGATGTAGCTCATTTAAAGAAGACTAAACGGGATTAAACTTGACATCGGCTTCTTTGCATCAGCTGCGCAATTTATCTAGTGCACGTAAGTAAGTTTTACCATCCAAATCGTCTTGTTAATAAATTTATCAAGATTAATCTGGATTCTTTATGGGGAACACGAGTTCTAATTTAAAACGTTCAAATGGCCCGACTTTTAACTATGACTGTGGAACGAGTCTGAAAGGTGGAAATTGGAGTTGGAAATGATAATAGAGTTATACTAAAATGGAATTTTTTCCTCATTATAGTAAGAAATTCTGTCAACTTGTCAGCGGGACTGTGAAAGACATTTTTAGGGGAATTGCTACTACGACAATCGCATCGCTTTTTGCTTGAGATGATATATTTTTCTCTTCTGATGTATCATTGGCGGATTCTTGAATATCAAAGTTGAATAATTGCTGTTTGCAGAGGCAATATTGGGTGAAAAATAAGTTATGTCTTTGGCACATTCTCGCTTGGATGATCTCAGGATACTGTAATCAGATTTTTTTCCATGGTTCATCTTGCTGTTCGAAATTTGTTTGCTCGTAAGTCAAAAAGAATTCACAATTTTATGGGTCTAGCAGCAAAAAAATTCCCTCTCTGATGCAATGAAAATCTTTGAGGACAGGTGCAAACATGATGGTTCATTCAAAGCAATGAAGAATGATTCACAGAATCTATCACAAAATGTGAGTTCAATGCACACATTTCTGTAAAAAATGGGAGATTATACCGACCTATGTTTCATGCAATTCTTGGGTTTTATTTCACATCAAGTTTGGCGTGCTTGTATGCATTTCGGAAAATTTGCTATCTCTCACTTGAATAATTAGTTCTGGGAATAAATGCCTTCTTTCCCATGTCAATAAAAAATTCTGCATCATTAGAATTGAAAGCAAAGCTGACTGCTGTTCATTTTTTTTCACATCAAAATTTTTACAAAGAAATTAAAAAAAATAGCATCTTCAAGGCTCAGTTTTTCCCATGTTCTTCTTTTGTTCCCCCTTCCAAAAATTAATTTTTGGATTAAAAGCCAGGACCCCAGGGTAGAGGTCTCTATATGGAAAAAGTCCAAATTAGGAAATTTCCAGTACTGTAGTACTTATTCAACCCCCAATAAAATCCAACTTTGCCCTTTCCCACCCTGTACTCTGCATGCAGTGGTTTCATAACCTTGGGTGAAAATTGAATGCAGCTCCAATGGGAAAAGTCCAACTTCTCATTGTGGGATGCAAAGGAATCCTCTGCCATCATCCAAGGGTTAAAGGTTTTTTTCTACAATGGATTCATATCCTCAATGCTTTTTTTTTGGTCCTTTGAATTTCGTTGTAGATATAGGGAATCCACTTTTATAACATTCTTTCTATAAAGTCACAGCTCTAACACTTGTTAAACTGACAACTTGTAAAAATAAGAGAGAGAGAGAGGAAGTGTGTGTGTGTGTGAGCAAGACAGAGAGAGCAGAATACATCAACAAAATCACAAATAGAGAGGAGGGAATGGGAGAGAGTGAGAGAGAAACAGGTATAGAGACAGAGACAGTGAGAGACAGATAAAGAGAGAACAAAAACACAAATAGGGAGGGGAAGGGAGAGAGTGAGACGGAAAGAGAGAGACATAGAGAGAGAGCAAAGATGAGCATCAACAAAAACACAAATAGGGAGGAATGGGGAGGGGAGAGAGTGAGAGAGAGAGCAAAAAACGTCAATAAAAACACAAATACTGAGAGGATAGAGAGATATATAGAGCAAAAACGTCAATAAATAAAAAAAAATTTAGTAGATAAAAAAATTAATCTAAAAAACCATGTTTTGAAAAAGGAAAAAATAACCTTAAATGTGGTGCGCATCTATTTCATTTGTATTTCACTTCTTCCCAACAATCAAAATCTACTATAATTATTTTATTCTTTTTTAAAAATATTCTTAAAATTAATTTTTCACATAAGATTGCATTGTCATCAGTTTCTAGGCTATCCTGAAAGTTTCAGCTTGATAGCTAGTCAGGAAGTGAGTGAAATTTGAGTTTCAAAATTTGATCCAGACAAACAGACAGACAGACAAGAAAGTGAGTTAATAAAAACGTGTTAATAAAAATACAGATGGTCGGGAAAGAGAGAGAGAGAAATATAGACGAGGATGAGAAGAAGAAAAAAACAGCCAAGAAGACTCACTCTGGTGCCAGGGCCAAAGAGGAAGTGACGGTCTTGTTGGTCGTCTCAAAGAGGCAAAACAACTTGACGGCCTTGTCGCCCCGCCGCTGGATGACCGGGTGGTGCTGCACCACAATGACGTTGGTGTAGACGCCACGGTCTTCTTCCGTCACTCCGCAGCCGGAATTGCGGAGTCCGAAGGAGATCTCGGTTTGCCGGCCGCCGGAGCCAAACACCTCGCACGTGCCCGACGGGTGTTCCTGAGAATAGATCCGGCCGGAAAACGCGTCCGCAGTGTGCAGGTGCACTGTCATCGTGTCCGCAGTGCACGTCAGCGTCACTATAGGATGTGTCCGTCAAACACACACGACACGCGACGAACCAACATGGAAGGGATGATGAGGGGGAGAAAAAGACACGCAATCGTCGAGATGAATTACCGACAAAAGTTTTAAAAGAAAAAAAGAAACGAAGTAATTATAATAATGATGAATAAAGAGCGGAAGGAAGAATGGCGGAAAGCGCGATTGCTTGGGGAGAGATCTGTATCCGGACGACGAGCTTTCAGTTGCTCGTGAAGCAGTAAATTGGGCGACTCGCTTTGTTTTGACGGAGGCGAGGGTCAAAGTCTCCAATTGCGTATACAGTACTTATAATTTTTTCCTCTATACTATATTTCCTTTCTATTGTATTTCTTTATTTTTTGGTTTTGAATGAATTCCCTTTATTCTTCAGTCATGCGTAAGATTATTCATTGCGTTCAAATCTGTTTTTTTTTAGTTACAGCATTGAAACTCAGACATATAACTGAAAAATTTTGAAATTATGATGTATGAAAATGTGAGGAATTTATATGTAAAAAAAATTGAAAATCAATTTCATCATAAAATTACACTAAGTCATGTAATCAAAAACAGGCTAGCTTTTTATTTCTTCCATCTGTGTTTTTTTTTCAAAATATGTGCCAAGCATCACTTGACTTGTTCTTGTTCTTTGCTTCTTGATGAGTTTCGAAATTTTTCTGCAACGTTTTCTCCTTGTACAGTTATTTTCTGTATCTTGAATCGGTTAAAACAAATTTTACTCACATTTTTGGGGACTTATTGATGCTTAATTTTTTATGAACAGAATCAATTTAATATGCTACAACGAAATTCTCTGGGAAAACGTTTTCTGAAATATGGATGCTCCGACATGGGGACAAGGTCGAATAAGTACCAATTAAGGCCTTTCCAGGGAGCCATTTTTGCATTCATAAAAGACAATCAAATAATCGAAGATGCAAGTACGATCTATTACATGGAACTTAATTTGCAGTCCTCTCACTTACAGTAATTCTCATATCATTGGAATTGTCCCGTATATTACACGCAATATTTGAGGATATATTTAATTCAAATAAATAGATAAAGTGATTGAAATGATGTGTTAGAAAATAAGTCACAGACAAGACAAGGGCTTTTCTGCAAGAAAATTTTGCATTCATAAACAATACATTTTTTGAATGAGAGTACTGTGTATGTATATTGTCTATAAATAATTGATTGAATGCAAGAAATAATCGAAATGATGCATTAGGAAATAATGACTCACAGTCGAGACAAGGGCTTTTCTGGAAGAAAACGGCGCCCTGGACGGAGCTGACCGAGTTCTGCCCGGCTGACACGACGTCGTCACCGGACAAGTGGCACATCTTCGTCGGCGTGAAGTATGAGAATGACCGACAGTTGAACACGGTGGTGGCGTCACACATGCGGCGGCATTGTTCCGCCGACTGGGACGACACTTGCAGGTCTCCTCGACCCAGGTCCACGCCTTCGATCGACTCGTAGTCGCAGTGGTAATTAGGCGGGTCTGCAGCATAAATAACAAACGAATACGATGAAAGATACGATATAAGGACGGCATCAAGGGGGAAACATTCAGTTGCAACACCAAATAAACTGCGGCTTCCTTTTTTTTTCTCGAATGCTTCAAGTTTTTTTTTTTAATTTGCTAAACGTCTTTACGTTTTTTAACTCTTACAGAGAGAAGAAAGACCATGCATGCGAGTCCCATTAAACTTCGAACTGAACCCTTTGTATCTTTAAAATAAAATAAAAAACGGAAGGAGAGTTCTTTTTTTCGTACACTGCATTAAAAATATCAATAGATGCACTTCAAATTTTTTTAAAACTCAGTCCTGACTCCTGGACAATAGTTGACCCACTCATCGAAAATTAGCTGAATATTCTGTTGACGACGAATGAATTCCTTTTCTTTTTTTTTGTCGCGAAAACCCTTCCTCATACGCGTTCACAGCATTATACTTTTCCTGAGAGGACAGACACGCATTTCCAATGAAATTTTTCAGCTGAACCTTTTCTATCTTTAAAATAAAGAGCGCAAGGTTTTATTTTAGAACTGCACATTGCATTAAAACATTGCACACATCTCATAATCTTGGAAAATTTCAATCATTGCAAAACTAAAACACTCTTCGAATATTGAGTAAATGTGTTGAAAACTGCAGCGCGGCTTGAAAATGTTTAAAAATCGATGTTTATACATTCTTTAGGGTCTTTAGGGTTAGATTTCAAATCATAGTTAATATTCTGCGAAGACCTTAGATTTTCTGCCATGCTAAGATATTGTGTTATGATTAGAAAATAGACTTTTTTGAATGTATACGTTAGGATCCTTAATTATTTGAACATATACAAAACAACAATTTATTTTAGAGTCGGACCAAGGGTCAGGTTATATTCCACGAAACATTTAAGATTTTCTGTCATTCTAAGATACAGCACTGTGATTAGAAAAAATGTACCCTACTTTTTAGAATAAATGCTAGGAAACTCCATCATAGAGTGGAGCCTGCAGTTTTTTTTGCACAATTTGTTTCACAATTTTGGTTTTTTATTGTGCGTAAATTAATACAAGTGGTACCCTGAAATCCAGGCCTAATCCTTTGCTGGGCTATGGTCAATCGTGATATGGTCAAATTAAGAGACAATGTCAAATTCAATTTCTTCTACATTGAATTTAACATTTTGTGTCCTTCTGCAGGTCAAATTGCAAGTCAACATCCCCACAAATTTGACCATGGAATGGCACAATGGTTGACTTGTGGGATGTCAAATTGCAAGGTACTACCTGTATTTCAGGGAAAATCTTAGATTTTGTTTCACTGAAAAGGGACTGCGTTATGATTTCAATTTTTTTTTTCAATAAACCCTATAAGGTCCTCCTTCAGTGGATTATAAATACCAAAAAAGTCCTCTCAGCCAGGTATGTATACCGTATACAGTATATTCGACTGGTACAATTTTTGAATCCTCCAAAGTATATATGCAGAGAACCAATGACTCCGTTTCTGCCAAATACCGCTCCTTAAACTCGAAGGAAATCATCGTCAGGAATTAACACTCACGCCCTTGGCACTGGTTCTCCAAATAGTCCACGTTGCCCGTGGGCGAGGGTTGGAAGAAGGCGGGTTGCGTTCGTCGGTCCTCCTGACTCAGCCTGCACTGACGCAACACGAAGTCGTATTCCGCAGATCTGCACTTGATCCCTGTTTCACGCACACACAGTTCCTCGCATCGGGTCTTGGTTGGCACCTCATTGATGATCATGTCGTCGAAACCCTTGATCTCGTACCCGACGACCCTTTCGAACATCCACGCTCGGTCACAGCTCGGAGCTGTTCGTGAAAAAATTTAAAAATAAATAAATAAATACATAAACGGCCAAAAAACAAACTAATGCACGCATCGAATCTGGTAATTGTTCGAGAACTTCCTCAGCGAGGAATTGGTGCTTCTTTTTAAAATAAAAATGGCAATTATTGTTTGGTTTTTTCTAAATACTGCATAATAATTACGCATAAGAAACATTCACTCGATGGTCAAGCAGATTAGATGCAGAAAACGCACGTTTAACAATACGATAAAAAAAACTTTGAATGAAATGTGATCAGCTAATTGCCTCTGAATAATACATACCGTATACATTAGTTTTATGACATAAGCAGCATGAAATTCATTAGCCAGAAGCTTCGAAAAAGATACACGTCTTGCGAGTAATATTTCATCAATGAAGAAATTTCAGGATTTTCAAAAGAATTTCGCGGTTTTCCTCATTCCATTTTGCACAGCGATGGAAAGCAAAAATATAATTCTGGCAGACACAGACTTCAGCAAAATGCAGTTCAAATTTTTGTGTCTAGCATGTCATGAATAGTTGATCCAAAATTTGCAATGATCCGGACAATTAATAAGAATATACTGTATATTATACGTGTATTATGTGTTTAAAAATTTAAGATAATGAACTTGCAAATAAAATGTCCTCCCCAAAAAGCGCATGTAACTGTCTGTCAAGAGAATTTAGATTTAATAATTAAGCAAAAAGACCAAACAATCTCTGACGTCCAATATCAAAAATAAAACCGGAGACACTCCGAGAAAAAAATGATTACCTTCTTTCGTGAACCTTGCCACTATAATCGCAACCAACAGTGAGGCGAACAAGTTTTTCGTACCTTGTCGTATGCACTTACTTCTCAGTAAATTTAAAAATAAGAAAATCGTACAACAGAAAATATTAATCAAATTCTCGCATTTCATTATTTTCGCTTGGCCAGTTAATGTCCCGTAACCGATAAACACGGATGCAATTTAATATTCATGGTAACAACTCATATTCGATAATACAGTACTATTTTTACATATTCGAATGAAATGTATGGTACAACAGGAAAAATTGACGTACCTTGCAAGCAGATTTTTTCGAAGTAGTTGACCTTCAAGGGCGCGGCAATCAGATCGTCTCTGCGTCCTTCCGAATTAGCGTCCAACCGGAAGCACGTTTCCGTTTCGTAGTTGACCAAGAATGCTGGACAATTATCTGACGATCGACATCTAGGCAATTCAAAGTGAACCAAGAACATGCGTCAATGAAGAACCCTTGAAAACCAAATTTTAATGCGGTTCAGGTATAATGAACAGCAGCAGAGTAATTAGTGTAAAAGGCACTGGTGCTGAGAAAAGCTTCACTTTTTTAGGAAAGTGATTAACTTGATTGAACACATAAAAATATTTTTATCAAACAATCCTTTCAAAGACGATCGAAATTGAAAGAAATTTTCAAGTAGATGGTTCACGAAGGGAAGAAATTACCAGTATAAAGCACAAAAAGAGCGAATTGAACCAAGAAAAACCAACAGCTAAACCCAATTTGTTCCTCATTATGCATTAAATTTTTTTTAAAGAATTCTGAAAAATAAGCTCAAATCTGGAGATTGTGACAGGAAAAATATGATGGAGCGCGTACAAAAAAAAAAGGTCCATTCACTATAGCAAAATTGAAAAAAAATTTCCACCGGCGGAAAATACCCAGTAATAATTTCTGCAGTGCATTTTAAGTTTGAATCATTATTGAGAATTTTACAAAATAAAAAATTGCACCTGTTATTGCATTCCGCTGTTACAGTGTTACCAGCACTGCTGTACAACGGGATTTGAGTTCCAGTCCTGAGCACAACGTTGGAAATCTTCTCAAAAGTTTCCGTCCCGTCACATGCTTGTCCTGAAAAAAAAGGTTTCCATTAACAGACACAATAATTTGATGATCGCAGGTTTAAAATTTTTCTGACGATAAAAATTCAGTACAGTACCTGTAGCACTTCTGATCACAGCAGCGAAGACGAAAACGGCGGCGACAGCAAATGATTTCATTTTTGGAGTCTTCTGCCGCTTTTGGAAGCCCGAGCTTCTCTCCGTGATTTCTTTTCTTGACCTTATTTCAATCATCTGTGAAGAAAAAATATTCTGGAAATGATGACGTATTTCAAGCGAAGTTCGAAATGACGTAAAATCAATTTATATACGCGAATGAAATAATAATGTGAGTGAGGCGCCCGTAATGGTCACAGAAAATGGTGGCAATTTTATATAATATCCAACGGTGAACCTCTTATTAGATATACTGGTATAAAAGAAACAGTAAATTTTCTTCTCTTTTTCTTGCAAAATTTTCTGCAGGAATGCAAAAAAAAATCAGAATTTTTCCCAACTTTGGCTCTTCTAACCATTTTTGTTCCCCCCTCTTTTCTACTCCTTGGGGCACAAAATTTTGTGGATAAATCCCGGCACTGCCACCAAAGGTTTAAAGACCAAGTTTGTTGACTGAAAGGTTTGTTAACCAAATTAAAATTTCCCATAGACTTCAATTGGGAAGAATATAATCTATTTTGTGAGCCCATGCATAAGACAATAGAACATGGAATTTCCACTTAAATTGTATCATAAATTTCAGCCTTTAAATGGAATTTTGAATCCTCAAATTATGAATTTCGTCCCAGAAAAAAACTTTGTAAAATAAAAAGTTTATGAGCCAAGGAGTTTGTCAACCCAGGGTCCAGCGCTCTGCCCAGAAAAGAAAAAAATTCTTAGGAACCCTTGAAATTATATATATTTTTTGAATCTATTGTGTTGTTCCCTGGAAATTATTCACATCAATATGAGTATATTCTCACAAAAACAGAGAAAAGTTACCTGTTTCATATGCCTAATTTTTATTTGAGCGTGTATAAATATCAGTATAGGTAGGATTTTTAAAATGCGCCCAGATTTTTTATCCATCTGGGCCAAAATCCGCAAAGAAAAAAAAGGTATACATGAGCCTTTCATTCACGAAATTACGTCCAATAATGTCGTCATTTCATCCATCACGCAATGAACAGTGCTGGGAACCGAAGACTCGCTGCCGCAAAATTCCAGCCCCGGCAATAATCGGGCAACCGAAATTCAGACTGGAACAATTTTCCGGGAAGATGATCAGCTATGGAATTTCTTAGTCTTTCTGACCAAAAATGCTCTCGCCTGATGAAGCGTGAAAGCATTTACCACAAGCGAGTCCGTTTGTCTATACGAAGCAAAATGCCCTCAGGGACTATAACCAAGAAAGGAAAGCTGCGGTCGCGGATTTGCGGAAAATAGGAACCCAGAATAAATCGGAGTATTTTGTTTATATTTCCATTTTCGCAGTAATTTTGCTGGATGTTCCGCGGCAAAGTTTAGATTATTTTATCATTCAGCACGGGTGTCTCAAAATGTCTGGTACTGTATAGTTATATGGACAAATTTTTGCTGCGCTGATGGATGATGAAAGCTGATGGGCGAATTTTCATCCATGATTACCATGAATGATTTTCACCTTTAAAGACTAGTAAGTGTCATATCCAGCTCCCAAAAGTTGAATCGTAGGTACAATAAAAAATGAAAGATGGGTGTCCATTCCTAACATTTGAAAAGCCTCAGGAAAAATTTGAAAAATCATCTTTTAATTTGTTTGATTTTTTTCCAAGGGGTTTCTAACGACTTCTGAGAGTCAAGCAGGCACATTTTTGCTCCGTTGATCAATGAAACGTGATGGTTGGATTTCCACCCATGAATAATCTAGAATTTGAAGAATAATATCTGCGATCCAATTATAACAAATACAATCGGAATATAATCAAAAATGAAGGTTGGGTTTCTGAAACTTTCGATGGGATTTGGGAGCACTGAATTCTGAGTTTTACTCAGTTTATTTTCTGATTGAGTGAACCTTGAATTAAAATCAGGAGCTAGCTCCATTATTTTCTCAAAGGGGAAAGGGATTATTCATCAAATAATCAAAATTAAGCAATCATGCTTACGGTTTTGCACCGCATCCAGTGTCTGGATTTTGAACTGAATAGAATTTCCTAATTTTGAGCACTTTTTCTGCGTAACTCTAGAAGATTTGTAAGTTTTTGCATAAATTCATTTCGGGTCTCTTATTGCTTCTTCATTCCATTCAAGTTCAAATATGTTCTAGGCCCTGGCTCTGGATTCATTTGCAGTCCTCGCACAATCACTCTTGAACAGCGGTGAAATTCAAAAATAGTTCCTCGAAGAACCAGTATTTGTGCAAGTGGAATTCATGACAGCTGTCAAATGACTTCGGAACATGTCGTTTTTGAAAAATTGAAAGTATTTCTCATGTTTTCTCTCACTTTGAGGCTTTAAAATTTCAATTAGCGGCTTTATAGAAGGAAATTCGACCAGAAAAAGTAAGGTTTTAAAGCAGTTCAAATTAAAAATTATAAGATTCCTCATTATAGTCTAAAGGGATACGTACGTTTAAAATCGGAAATCTTCGGAAATATATTATGGGTGAGCCTCACGTAAGTTCAACAATATACGGATACCGATAATGTGGGCTTAATTGGTCACTTGAAAGCAAATTAGATAAACAAAATTCGAACAAGATCATTCATAAAATTGATGATATTTTCCTCATCGGAACATTTCCCAGGCCAGAAAACCGTATTTTAGATTGAATGAGAATGATGGTCTGGTTTGAATCGTTATGCATTATTATCAAAATTGTTCAAGATTTTCCAATTTTCTTCCCGAATCATCCAAATTCATGAAATCACGGAAAAATAGGTTCAGATCGTTAGATTTCGAAGAAATGGGGGGAATAATCAGTCTGAATTGGTTGAGCATTACATGTTCAGTAGGCGCTAACGGTTTCAAAGAAAGGCTTTCTAACCACTCCGGAAATTCATTAAAACAAAACATCATGCTTGTTTTACAATCCCAATACAAAAATCCGAAAAATTCAAATTCAAAGTAGTTATGATGGTGTTTCTATGTGATTTATTACTACAGTACAATATTATCATTGAACATGTACAAAGAACACGTGCGACATTGATTACCGTTATCGAGGATTAATTTCGGTGGAAAATATTCATATCCCAAATACAAAGATTAGAAAAATGAGAAAGAGAAAGGAGCAGATGAATGAAGGAATGCAATTTTTACGAGAATTTCATTATTCGAAAAAGTGTTTTTACAATAGCTTAGAATTTTATGCTCATCTGCTTAATATTAATCTAGCAGTTCTCACTGAATCCTCAGCATGAGAAGGATTTACTTTCACTGAAGATGCATGATGAACATATTTTTTTTTTATGTCAAATTTATCCGCGAAAAATGATTAAGGCCCTTGAATTTACTTCGGTACTTGGAAATATTTTTTTGGTGTATAGGAAGATACAAAAAATCGCAATTTCTTCCGTCAAATAAGAAAACGCTACTTAATATTCTAATCCGTGTTCACGAATGAATCGGCCCGCATTTGAGCACCTGAACATTGGTTATCCTTTTTTATATAAAAGAAATTGGCCACTTAAGTCTAGATCAACTCGGATAAATCATCTTCGGTGTAAGAAAGCTACGATTCTTTTCCACCGACGTTTTGAAACCGACTTGTAATTTATTCTCAGATTTTTTTCCTGCCTGTCAACAGAAAATGAATTCGCTCAGGAAACCCACAGAATGTGGGTTCAGCGTATCATGGGATCCTCGGGTCAGGAGGGACTGTGACACATTTAATTCCTCCTCACCGCGCGCCTTTACCAGCAAATATAGCACCGTTATTTTTATTATTGTAAATTGAACCTCTCTATAAGTCAAATTTGGTGGGACCAGTAAAAGATCGAGTTTGGGAGGTTTCAAGTCAGGGAAAAATGCATTTTTTTTTCTGGAAAATATAGAGAGTGTTGCAGGATATTGTAAATGGTGACATTATGGGCCTTAAATTCCTTTATGTAGCCCTTGGATGGCAGAGGGTTTTCTTTTTATTGCACAGCTCAGCTGGGATTTGTTTGGAGGGCAGCACATTTAAGTTTGACCCAAGGTCACCAATATGCTTCCTCACAGGTTGAGAAGGCTCAAGTCTGGAAAAATCTGGAACCAATATTTTTTATTTCTTTCAGGAATCTCCAGTGCAAATCCTATGCCAGGATTGCAGGAAAAAATGCCACCCAGAGTGAGGGATATTGTTTAATTTTCCATAAAAAAAAACTTCTGCAGGATTATAAAAAAATAGTTGAGTTTTTCCTGACTTTGCGCCTTGATGCAAAGAAAGAATTTTTAAAATCTCCAGTGCTCAGTGGCACAACATTTCAATAAAATATCTCAACTTTGCCACACAATGTTTAAAGGAATTGAGGATATGCTGAACTTGGAGGGAAGTGTTTATTTGCCTGATTGATCTTTCATTTTCTTTTCAAAATACAGCAAATTACTTTGTATTGCTTCTTTTTCTTTTGTATATAAATGAAGTAATGGCCATCAAAAGACCTCACAAAACTTTGAGTTATGGAGGTTTATTGAGAGAAAAGGCTTCCAAGATATGGAGGTTTTGATATGCATAATTTCTGAGAGAATTCAGACAGAGACTGGAAAAAAAATTGACCTAGTGGGGTTTTGACTCACAGAGGTTCAAGCTACCAAGGTTCAACGGTATTTTTATTTCATAGCAGTTGCTTCACTTATTATACAGTGTGTGTGTGTATGTGTGTTGGTTTGTAAATGCTCAGACGTCATGTAGGGTTTGGAAGAAAAGGTGTCCGGTTTCGTCGAGCAGCAGCCAAAGTTCCGGTGCGATGTGGTCCAAGGAACACGTAGAAACGTCGTGCGGTCGCGTTATTCGCACCGCGATTAATGACCAAACCCAACGACTCATCATTTCATCCACATTGAAAAAAACAAAAAAACAAGACGAAATAGAATATAAAAAAACAAAGAATTTCCCGATCTTGGCATTGCTGCTGCGGGTTCCCCTAAATAGTCCCGGCATTGGGTCACCCGGTTTGCCAGATGGCCCGAAAAAAAACTATATCTGCTGGTGACCCATAAAAAAAAAACTTCAGTGTTATTGGACAAAATTTTCGTGGAACGCATCTCAACTGGTTCCGCGATTCCGGGTAAAGCATCTGGTGATGGGTGTGCTAATGAATTAATGAATATGAATCCCGAATCAGTACACACCCAAAAAATAATAATAATTCCACAACAAAAACAACTGCGTTTCGTGAGATATTCCGTCATGGCTTTTTAAACTAGTTAAACCCAAAATGCTGCATAGAAAAATCACGAGAAAAGGATCCCGAAAAATATCAGCGAACAGAACCCAAAATATGAATTTAGTTACACAAAAAAATTTCATCCAAGTGGGAAGTTTGTCTCTTTTTAAAGACAAAAGTAAGAAAACCCGGGATTCCGTGTAAAGTATCTATTGATGGGTGTGCTACAACTGATGAATACAAAATCTAAATCAATGCAAACCCGAAAAGAAAATTTCAGATCACATACAGCTGCCTTTCATGAGCTATTTCTTCTGGGTTCATTGCCCCCGTCTGGTAAAAACCGAAATGCTGCAAAATAAAACAACGCGAAAGGATTCCGAAAAATAGCAGCGAGCAGAACCAAAAATATAAATTGAGTTACAAAGAAAAAAGCTTATCAAATTGGAAAATCCCTCTCGTTTAAAGAAAATGATGTGAAAATGATGATAAAAAAATTAAGTGTTGTGAAAAGAGAATCGAGAGAAAAGTAAAAAAAAAAAAAACTTTATTGCTTTCACGGATGCTGATCTTCATCGATTAGACAAAATCCTTTTTATCTAAGAATCTGTAATGATAAGTACGTTATAAAGCATTTGAACCGGTTAACGGGCCTATTTGAATTTTTTGGTACTTCTAGAAGTACCCGAAATTTTAATAGGATTCGGAAAATACAGCCGCTCTTAAAAGTGTGCTTTTGTATCCATAAAATGCAAGTAAAACCGAATGTTGACTGTCGTGAATACCGCAAAAATACTTCTCATAGGCGTACTTTTATTAAAAAATTGCGTAAGTTTCAAAGGACCAAAGCAACATTTCTCGATTTGTCACGTTTTATTCTTCCCAAATGACACTTCATGGAGTCACTAAAGTTGGTTCTTATGCTTTTTCTGATTTTATTCTCAGCGATGACTTGAAGGTGTGGCATCGTTATGACATACAATCCTCCACACTTGACCTCAAACATGAATACGAATCAATAATATACTCGTATTTTGTTTTGAGAGACCAGAATCATGTTTCACATAGTACTGATTTGGAACCTTCATGAGTGATTTTTTTTTAATGCGGGTGACCGAGCTTTTCAGTGATATAGCGGCGCTGCTGATGTGAAAAATTGAAATTCATGCGGTAATTTGTTTTGGAAAAAATTCGACAGATGCAAGAAATGCTTCGAAGATCTGCTTTTAAAATCTGATAATCAATTTAAACTTAATAGCCAAGTTTCGGAGTCTAATGCACCCAATCCTTCAAATGACTTTTGAAATGAATTATAAAAAATCAAATCAAGTCTATTCGTAGTCAACCGATTTTTTTCTCAATTTCAATCAAAAATGATCTATACATATATATGAATTAATTTTAATTTTCCCATCTCCACATCCAACACTTCTCTTTTGTTTTTAAGATACAGTAATAAGACTAATAACACATTCATTTCGACAAGATCGCACAGAGTTTCTTTGCAAATGATCCCAAACATTCGACGACACTTGAACAACTTAGAAATTCAGAAAACTTACAGATGTGGGAGCTAAATCTCATTTTCTCACGACGATGATCTGAATTTATAGATCCATGTCGTCTCTGTTTTTCACCCCGAAGAAAATAAATTACTGCAGTACATGACCCAGACACTAAACAGTCATGAATAATCAATTTTTAGAGGTACATATCCATCGATCTGCTCTAAATTTTTGTTGGAACAAAATCAAGAAAATTTTTATAAAGAATGTTGTGTAACAAAAGTTTTATACTTGTCTGAAATAACAGTTCAAAATTCATCTCGAAACTCGGCACAGTTTTCGATGATGATTAAATCTGATTTTATTTCATTATTTAACGCATCATGAGTGCAAACAAGTACAATTTCGTAGTTTTGCAAAGACATATACCGTCAGAATTTGACGAAAAAAACGGAAAAGCTACTAAAAAATCTACCGGTTCCCAAAATTTGTGGGAATGAAATTATTCGAATTTATTATTTTTAATTAACAATACCAGCGAGTTCTTCAAGCATATATTTTCCACGAGAACGACACATAAAGACAGGATATTTTGAACTTATTAACCAGCCCTAGGGGATTTTTTTGGCATGCGAAAAATCCCATCGTCAACTGTTTTCAAGACATGTAGCAGCAGAATTTGAGGACGAACAAGGAGAAAGTATTGAAAAACCTTCATCAGTTCCCCCATTTGCTGTGCATAACATGATTAGATTGTTTGTTGTTTTTGAAAGAAAAAATATGCGCAATTTTGGTATTCATATACTGTATATCCATGTGTTTCTCCAAAAAATTACAGTGCTTCAGAACTTATTCAGGAACCCTGATATGTCACTTGAAATTCCAAGTGGCATCAGCCTAATTACACTTTTTTCTAGAAGATGTCAGTTTCTTTGAAATTGAGGCCAGGGAGGCGGGAGCACAGTCGATCATGCTTTAAAACACCGTAATTAATGAATTTATCCCTGAGAAATCTTCGAGGCTAAATGGTTTCAGACTCCAGTGGTTTCCGAGAAATCAGAGTTTCCCCCGGACATAAAACGCTGCAACGGTATTCTAAGAAGAACCGTGGTGTCGAAAAAAAAACAGAGCTTTTTTGTGCATGTGTGTGTGTGTGTGTCTGTGTGTGTGGAAATGCCCTCAGGCTTCTTCCAGTTCCTGCTTGCCCACAATTCGCTGGTCGAGTGCGTTCCCTTTGCGGCAAGTGATTGCGACGCAATGATTCCGCGACTTCTGGGCCCACGGGGAAGAATTGTCTTCTTCTTCTTCTTCCTACTAAACTACTCTAAACATTTGCCTGCTTCCTTTTTCTTGTTCTAGTATAGTGAGAAAACAAGTGACGTGAATGACGAGCGGGGCGGCGAGAAGAAGACGAAGAAGAAGAAGACTGAGTAACGGGGCGTGTGAATCGATCCGCGTGGGAGAATCAAAAGAAGATCCCGCGGCTTTTCTTTCCCAAATCCCCCCTTTTTTTTTCTTATTTTCCAGAGCACCGCTTTGCTTCCCTGATGCTCATCTTTTTCCGGATTTACAGCTCATTTTTTCTTTTTTTTTGCGTGAGAAGATGAATATGCAAATGAACAGCGCCGTGAAGGGGCGAGTTTATTTGCAATTAATCGGCCCAAAAACGTCATGCTCAAATTTACGCCCATTTTGAGAAGCCAGCAAGAAAAAAAAAAGAGGCAGAATTGCATTCCTCGAGGAACGGTTTTAGGGACGCTGGGTTTTTTTTTTGGGCATGGTTCAAAAGCCCGGGAATAGTGAACATGAAAATGTTCTCTTTTAAATAAATAAAAAATGTGTCGTGAAATCTGAGGCAACCGCTGTATTCATTCTTTGACGAGCTTAAGAAATCCGAGTAGAAATCGAGACCTAAGGAAATGAACGGGCGAGATTATTTTTTCAAAGCAGCTGCTTTTATGGTGTTCCTTCTCCGAAATAAAATTTTTTTTGCAGGAAAAACTAAAACCGTGCTGTGAAAAATTGCCTCCATTGATGCACTACGATGTAGTTGTTTGATTGCTAAGCTCGTAACGTTTTCGCATTTGCAAGTTCAAATCAACGTCAATTCGTCTGGGTTGATTCGATCTTTAGAAATTGGCTAATTTTCTCCGAGATTTCGAAGAAAACGCCCTGAATTAAGGTCCATTGAATTTTACGTTACGTTATGCACCTGAATTCCAAATGTGCTCAATATATCGGTTTATATAAGCGTTAACATACAAAAATATGGGCTAATTAAAAGTTCGTCACGGAAAAATTATTTTTTAAATATGTATCGGAATATATATATTTTTTATATAGCAGTCCGGAGATTTTTCAGCTACAGTAACATTATTGTCGCTGCTTTATACGTTTACTTGAAAAAGAAATACTGTATATGGAATTAAATCTAAAATCTCAGATGACAATTTGAACATTATCATATCCTATATATTCTGAAATAATCCGGATGATGCAAAAATTGTTTTCGATTTCATTCTGGCATATTTGTCTCAATCACAATTTATACAGAATATTTTTCCGCGAAGATTTCCAACGAATTTTCGAAATAAATTATCTTTAATCTCAAGAAGCTTACGGATTTTTAGTCTATAGTGTAACAATGATGGTACAGTATCTGGTTTTTTTCGATGAAAAAAATAGAAAAATGCGCTGGTTTTGTCAGAAAAAATCTGGCAAGTTGATGGCGAAGGGCAAAAAGTGAAACATCGTTTAAATTTGAGCCACTGACCCTCTTTCGCTTTTGTTCAGAATCAGATTATATCTTTCAGAAAACAGCGGTCGAAGCTGAGGATTAATTCGTGCCCACGTGCCCTTAATTAAGCAGGTCATGGAATCGGAACATTCGGGAATTCAACCCTTTTTTTCCGAAGGGGGCTCAAAAGAATGTCCACAGCAATTAGAATCACCTCGTTTTTTTTTTCAAGTGACGAAGGACTGGTTTAACCTTTTGACGAGAAAAACCGTCACACCAAGACCGTATATTCGATAATCCACGATGAAATTCGGCTTTGAATGTTCCATTGAAAAGTCGATGAAGATTTTTAGAATGGTGTTCTCAGAAGTCTCACAAAGCACAATCCTTGATTTCAATGAAAATATCCTTTCACGAAACCGTACTCAATGTTTTAAAAAGAAAAGCAGTATGCCTCTTTCAATTAAAAAGAACCAATTCAAGAAAAGCTTTTTGTTACGAACAGATTTCAACAACAAAAAAGACTGACGTTGTTACGGCTTTCCAACGATCTCACGAATAGATTCCGTTTGCCATACAGATTTCCAAAATTCCTTGCAGTTACCCACAAGAAAGGCTCTACAAATCCGAACTGCTGTTAAGTGTATTTTGGGGGTTTTGGATAAAATTCACTTTTTAGTCAGAAAAATTTTTTTTCAATCGAGGGCAATGAAAAAGGGAAGAAATCCCAGATGAAAAAACACTCACTGTCAAAGCCACTTCTAAATAATTCAGCTGCGATGCCTTTGACTATTTCATGGACCAAGTTTCATGTGTATATAGTTCGAGGAGAAATTCCAAACAATAAAAGCACGTCTTTGCTGAAATAAATTCGGAACTTCTAACGCTACCTGAGGTCTGGAAAAACATGTGGAACTGGAAAAACTGCCATGACATTGCGACAATGACCTGATATACAGAAACTATTCCAAAATTTCTTAAAGTTTTTTTTCTAAAATATCATATTCCTTATAGAAAGCCATCTATGTACTTTAATAAATACTGTATTTGAAACAGATTTCATTTTGAAATTACATTAATTCATAATCAAATGCAGGCTAATTTTACGCTTCATTTTCTGCATCATTTCCATCATGTGTATAGCAAGACTAGATCTTGTTCTTTGCTTCTCGACCTTTTCTGATGCCAGAAGATCCAGATTTTGCGCATTGTTATTTTCTCTAGATTTTTTTTCTGGATGTTGAGAAAAAGTTTTTCTTTATTTTTGGGGTATGGACTTTATTCCTAATTTTTGATGAACAGGTGAACCAATTAAAACAGGTTTTGATGGAAGTCTCTAGGGAAATAAGCTCCAACATGCAAACGTTCCAAGATATAGGAACAATCAAAATCCATAATCAAAGACAATGCTGTGCATGGTTCACAATTCCTTCTGGACTCGTTTTTTTTTGGTGCTGTGCTTCTATCAAAGGACCAGTTTTTGGGATGCAGCAATGCAGCAGGGATTATTTTTATAATTATTATTACTGGTGCCCAACTCACCCCCCAACACCATCTCTGCTCTTGGGGTTTCACTGAATTTCCCAGGAATTTCGCGTAATCTCCCCTGGAATTGATGGTATGAGCGTGAAAAAAAAAGAGAGGCGTCTCTATACAAGCAAGAAAAACGGAACAATGAAAAAAAAAAAGAAGAACCGCGGCATCGACGTCAATTAGTTCGCCGCGTGAAGCAAATCAGCTCGCGGTTCTGGTCGGGTCGACAGAATCAAACCGATCCATTCATTCATTCATTCATTCATTCATTCACTCGTTCATTATTGCGTTCGCTCATCTGCTAATCCCGCCACTCATTCTTCCATTCATTTCGAACCAGGCCAGAGCAAGAGCATCATTCGAGCAAACGCGGCCTGATTGACAACGAGGACCATCTTGGATTACCAGCGAACGCGATATCCCCCCCGACGCTAATCCAGGCCAGCGGTTTTTGCCCGTCCGGAAACATTCTCCCTCTTTTCGCCCGCACCGCGGAAATAAAACAACACATGACGAAGAGGGGGGATTTAAACATGGCCCATCAAGGGCAGAAGCAGCAGCATCATCATCATCATCATCATCCTCAATGGCTCATTGTTACATACAGAAAGAGACTGGGTTAGCCGGTGTTAAATGTTGCTTGACAGCCAGTCCTAAATTCGATTTTTATCGATCGGAAGAAACGGAATACGAAAAAAAAAAAATCTGGCATATCGGAAAATGAAATAATTAAGCTGTCGGTCCTCTTCATCTCATTATCAGACGGGGTTTCTGGACCAACCAAAAATCTATAATAAATTCAATGTGAAGAAAATAAAATGCATTTTTAAATTCAGGAAGATAATGGGTTAGCTAGTGTTGAATATTGCTTGACAGTCAACCTTGAATTCGATTTTTATCGATCGGAGGATACGAATTAAGAAAATAAAATCTGGCTTATTGGAAAATAAGCTCTTTTAATCGAAAAAAAATTATAATCGAAAAGGAAAGAAGCTGTTGGTCGTGTTGATCTCATTTTTATCAGACGGGGTTTCTGGACCAACCAAAAAATCTGCAATCAATTGCACGTGAAAACAAATAAAATGCATTTTTAAATTCAGGAATAAAATGGGTTAATACTGTTCGACATTGAACCTTGAATTCGATTTTTATCGATCGGAGGATACGGAATTAAAAAAAGTAATGTCAGGCATTTTGGAAAATAAGCTCTTTAATCGAAAAAAAATTATAATCGAAAAGGAAAGAATTAAGCTGTTGGTCCTCTTCATCTCATTATCAGACGGGATTTTTGGACCAACAAAAAAGTGCAATAAATTCCACGTGAAGAAAATAAAATGCGTTTTTAAATTCAGGAAGATAATGGGTTAGCTGGTATTGAATATTGCTTGACAATTAGCCCTAAATTCGGTTGTTCTCGATCGGAGGACGGAACCAGTAAAAAAAATTCCTGAATTCCGAAGGATCACTCAAATAAAAAAATAATAATGATGGAGGTAAATAAATAAGCTGTTGATAGTCTGCTTATGAATATCATTGGGTTTCCGACCAAAAAGCAGTCGTTATTAAACGGCAAATCGAATAAATTAACATGCACCACAAAAATTCCGCTACATCCCAACTTTCTTCATGGAAAATATCAGGATATTTTTCTTGGATCAATATGAATAATATTGATATAAACGCATTTCTGAATTTTATTCAACGAGGCAATTATTTTTATTAAAGACGTCTTTTTATAGACACAAAAATACCGGAGTATCACCAAGAGAAGACAAAACTCCATCATGAGAATATAGATAGAGAAGAGTCACCCAATTTATTAGAAATCTTTCATTCAGTCAAGAAGGAAAAATCATATGAAATCAAAAAAATGCTTAGGTCGTGATTTTTTTTAAATCGTTTGCGCAATTGGAAGACGTAAAAAGGCGAGATGTGTAAAAAAATTAGCAATAAAAGTGCGAAGATGAACATGATCCACACACAAGGCCTTTTCAGGGCTACGATCATATTTGCATAATTTAGTCCGTTTTATGCTTTGTTCCCACTACATATAGACGAACTAAACGCATGTGAAAAAAATAAATGATGTGTTTAAAATTTTTTTTTGGAAATGGGGTTTGAAAATTTGGTTTTGAGACTTTAAACGTAATGATGAACACACGAAGAACATTAATTAGCAATAAAAAGGAAAGTACAATACAATTTATTAGCTCGTATCGGAAAGTAACTATCTCTCTCCACCGATCTTGGATATTGTCCAACAAATTTATTTGTAAAGCGAATTTTTATTTGGTTCCATTCACCGCATGTCATACTTGTTCTCTACAACGAAATTCTCTGCACAACGAATTTTTTTCGGACCCCTTACTTTCGTTGTATAGAAAGAGATTACTTGCAATCAGCATACTTTTTAGTTGAACTGAATTCTTTCCTGAAGAACATGAAAAAAATGCGTGTTGCTTTCCTTTCCGTGACTTATTGCGATTGATAATGACGTTAGAATACGATTTTCTGCTTGATTTGCATCCAAGAGTGCCGAGAAATCCCGCATGAAATCAATCCACGGCCAAATTCGCCACATCCGAGAGGGGGAAAAATACGTTTTTTGCTCAAGTATATACGCGTAGTTTTTCATTTCCTTTTTTTCGTCCCACATCGGCATAAAAAAATACCACGTGAAATCATTCTCCGGCCAAATTTAGAAATACCGCATGAAATCAAGCTCCTGCAAATTTTCCAAAGCCGACAAGTAAAACAAAACCAACAAAATAAGAAAACTCATTTGCCCAAGTTTTTACACATTTATCTTTTTTTTCGTCACACATAGGAAATGAGAAATATTAAACGAAATCAAGCCCGAGCCAGAATGTAGAAATACCGCATGAAATCAATCCCCGACCAAATTCACCGAAGCCGAGAAAAAAAAAAAAAAATAAAAATAATCGTTCGCTCAAGTATGCACGCAGCTTTCTAATTTTCATTTACTTTTTCGTCCCATATCGGAAATGTACGAAAAAAGTGCAGGGAGAAATCAATGAAAAAGGCTTGATTGTGAGAAAGTGTGTTGGGGAAGAAAGAAAAAAAAAAAAAACCCCCAAAGCCACAGGAAAAATGTCCTTCGCAATCGTGCTAGAGCTCAATGGCTTATCAATTACCACGTATGCGTGCAGTCCGTTAAACGCGGATGCGGATGTGATTTCTGAAATGTGGGTCTCCAGCTGATGGGATAAATGTTTCAACGTCTCATTAGTCGATGGGGAATGACGTCTTCTATTATCTACTTCTTTTTATTTGATTTCTTTCAGCTGCCTATTTCCTCCAAATTTTAAAATCTCAGCAGGAAAAAATGCTCTTCCGCGGCTTCGGCCTGATTCTCGACATTCATCGCTTCAAACGTATCTTCTTCAGAATCTGTCTTTTATTATGGAATATCACCGAGCCAGAAAATTAAAGTCTGAGTATAGTTGACGTTTATCGCCAGTAAAAACAGGAAGAAAAGGAACGCCGAGATCCTTTAATTGTCGAAAGAAAACCAAAATATATAAAGGTAACATTAATTCCTCCGAAATGAGCAGCTCGCAAATTTCTTCATTCCGTCTGAGATTTCACCCGAAACATTGAAAACGCGGTTTTTTTTATGGGCGAAAATGTAGCTTTATTCGACAATTTTCTTCTCGAAATTAATTTTTAACCGCTTAGCTGTGGAAAATTCTTCCAGTTAATGGAGAGTTTCACCTTGTTATTTTCATGGCAGTGTTTTTGTGAAATTGCTGTATTTTTGAGGACAAACGATTTGGTAAAGCAGAGAGAAAAAAAAATGAAATCAATGGAAGCAAATATTTGCAGGAGTCTCATCGGGCTTTAAATTGACTTTTTGCCGTGCAAAGGACTGTAGACCTGTAACACTTGATATTTTATGCTTGAATTTCATTCACTTCAGCAGGGATATGCATAAAGTACTCATCGTTTTTTTATTAAGAAAAACAAGGCGACATTTTTTTTTTTAACTGCGAGAAACTTTTTATTATAGCCGACGTTCGTGCGTAACATTTCAACTCGTTTATCTGGCTTCATCATCATCTCAAGCAATGAAAAAGGTTCTCCAGTTCATCTTTGAACCACGAAAATGTTCATAAGCCAATTTCATGGCTTCCAAAGGAAAAACAAATCAAGAAAAAAGTTCGAGCACAGAAGTTTCTCATTCCGCAAAAGTCTCAATACGTGACGACTCGAAAGATTGAAAACAAAAAATGGGAAATACTTCATGAGGCATTTGATGGTGATATTTTACTCGGTACTTCAGTACTTTATAGTCAAATGTGCTCATTTTATCGGCATAATCCCTCGGTTACAGACGGGAAATACTATCTCATTCATCTTTTGACTGAGACGTAATATTTTGCAAGTCGTGAATTTGCTTGATATACTCATTGAAAATTGTTCCGATGGATGGAATCATTTCTTGAGACGCTCGCAATTCTTTTCATCTTCGACTTTTATCCATTCGGCTTCACTCTTTTATAGAAAAAAACCTTGGATCATCGTGCGTAAATATGAAAGAAAAAATAACGCCTGAAGAATGATGCCATGAAATATTGCATGAAACGAAATGTAAGCGAAAGTATCCTTCGTGTGAGCTAAAACTTCGGAAAAATTACTAGAATTCCATGGAAACTTTCTCATTTTGTAATCAGAAAACCCTTTTCTATTTTCAAGCAATTTAGAGCAGGATGAAAAATTCCGAAAGACGGCTAATTCCATGGCATCCGAAGGTGCTGCCGAGAAATCACTCTCATGAACGTTAATTATTATTGAGCTAATCACTAGCATTAAAAAAAGGCAAAGCAAATATAGCCCACACACACACACACACGCATCTATAGCTTCTCCTATTTGGGAAGAAAACAAGAATTTTTTCTATGAAAGAAAAAAATGGAGGAAACAAGGCTAACGTACATCACTTGGAGCCAAAACCACTTTTCCCACACCGGCGTTTTTGACAAGCGCGTAGCCTCGATTTTCGTCGTAAGCTTTCGGCTGAAAAACATAGTCGTTTTCCACTACGGCCTGGATCGTCTCAAACAATTCACGAAACGAGGTTATACTGAAAAGGAGTATTTTCTCCATTTAAGCCTTCTTTCAAAAGAGATTTTATGTGGCTCTCTTTCGATCAACGGAACGAGGCCTTCGCAGAAAGAGTTTTTTTTTCTTCTATCAGAATAAGCCTTCTTTCGGAATTAATTGAAGCGGGTTTTTTTCTTCATAGCCTTGATTAGGTGCTGGAGAAAACTAACCTAACTTTTATTGAAGGAAGAAAATTTTACCCTACAATTTGATTGATTGATTGATCAGCAAGCTTTATTTTCTGCTTTTCAACATTCACAAGATGCAATCAATGTTCCCACATCCAAACCCACTCCCCTTATTCCCACACAAATTCATCCAAGCAAATTCCATCACATCAGGAAAGAAAATAGAGAAATAAGCTGTGTATGGAAATTAAAGAAAGGAAAATACGTTCAAAAATGTACAAAATTGAAAAACTGATGTAAATACACACACTTTCTTTCCCTACCTAATAACACAAATACACTACATCAGCAATGAAAATTGCAGCATGTATGGCAGTCACAGAACCCAAATTAAAGGAAAAGGTGTTCAGCCTGCTCCCAGATAAGTTTGAGTTGATTAAACAATATCTGGAGAAAATCTTTGAGAATATTGCCCTACAATATTTTTATAGGAACCAACATCATTTTGAAAGGATAGCCTCCCCCTTATTCTGATTTAAAATTATCACCCAAAAATTTAATCCGATTCTCAATCTGCTAATAATAAATCAGAGAAGGCAAACACAGATGACTTTTCAGAGATGGGGAAAAAAATACTGAGCATATGGTCGTTCAAGCAACTAACGATAGTCTAACTCTAAAGCTACTCAATTCCATACCTATTTGTCTACCTTTTTCAGAAAATAACTAGAAGGATTTCATAAAAATCTTTGGCCGCCAACTTGGTTAATTCCGAATTTTAAAAAATTGATTCTTCTGTTGTTCAATGTAATGGTTGCAGCAGTCGATAGGCACTCGAACTTCAGCTTTACCAAAACGATCCATATTTTTTTGAAAACAAATTAAAACCGAATTTAAAAAATGACACGATGAAAAACAAATTCATCAATCAATCAAACTCATTTTCTTGAAGCTTCGGAAACCTCCGTCCAACTGGAATGAATCATTTGAAAGTATTGTTTCGGACTCCATTTCAAGTAAAATACTGTATAAGATTTATTTTACTCAAAAATTTATAGATCGGTATAATTCACTTTGAATTTGGTCAATATTCTTGCCAACTGTGTGACGATTTCTACTACAACATCAGTTTGGAGTGTGGCTTGAAAGCTTTCCATTTTCTCTGGATGCAATTTCGAAGACAAACAAATTAAAAAAGAAAATCATGCGTCAACATATACGAAATTTCCACAAAAGAGACGGTTAACCAGGTAAACCATGATTTAGTTTGTTTATTCGTGGTAATTATTTTTTTTGGCACACAGGACTAGTTTCTCCGCGATTCTGGGTACACATCCTTATACTGGCGTACATGAAGAAAAACTTTTCAGAACTATTGCTCGCCATAAAATCAGCACACAAGTTATTAAGTCTGAATAACGTGAAGCTTTTATAGCTCCCGTATACACAGCGAAGGTTTCCGTTCACTTGCCTCAGGAACAAAACAAAACAAAAAATGTGGCCATGTAAAATATTAGTTTCACCATATACGTTTCCCTGCACTCTTTTCTCCGAAACGGAAGAAGGAAAAAGTCATCGGAAATAAATCATGTTCCAGAGCATGAAGCCAAGTTTCACCGTTGAAAGCCATGGAGGAAACAGCAATTGATGCCTGGGCCTGCAACTCGTGTCACGCAGCCGTGGATCTTTCACCACTGAACCGGGATATTTCCCAAAACCACATTCACGTCAGATTTGAAGGAAAAAAAAAAACACGAGAAGAGTTTAACAAAAGGGCACGAGCTGGTGAATATAAAGACCTTTTTCGCAGCGACGAACATTAATACCGGGTCTGTATGAAATCATTCCTCATTCCGACGTCACGGTGCCTTGATCACCGCAGCGGAACGTTCAAGGGATCGCGTCTCTTATTATTTATTCCTCCGGGGATCGAGAAAATGCCCCCAATTGACGGGTCAAATGCACTCGGATTTCTATCCCGTCATTCCCCGAAAAAAAAAGGGGGAAAAATACCCACATAATGTCCTTCCTGAAATTAATCCTGCATCCGGGATACAGTATATACAGCGTACCAAGCACAAAAAAGTACGAATTTTATGGTCTATTTGAGGAATCCATTGAATGGACTCGAGATTTTGAGTCTTCAAGTTTATGTGTGGTACCTCGATTTTGCGGTGGCCCTGCAATTTTGGCAGGAAATTCATTCCTGCACTTTGATCTAAATGCTAGAATAATTCATTGCTATTTCCGTCCCTATATTCAGTTCCTTTCTGGATTCCCTTACAAAAACCGTACATGAAAAACACCCATGTATCAAAGGCTTTCTTACTCAGGACATCCATAACTTGAATTTTCTCTAGGCCTTTTGGATATTTCTTATTGACAATGGACCAGAGAGTAAACAGCCATATATATGTAATTTGATGTGTTCTGAAAATAAATGAAGGGCAAAGAAGCCCTCGCCTTCAAATGCAGCATCCTGGCAACTCATTTAAGAAGCAAGTTCAGGCTCAGAATATCATCATTTGCAATTTCCTGTATTTATATTTCCTTTTCCTCGACAAAAACGCTTGTTCTCCAAACTCAAAGCCTTTGAAAGTCGGACATTTTTTGCTGGTCCCTTGAAATTAGACTGTAATTAAAATGGTTTTCAGGAAGCATCTGTTCATTTGCCAGGCGTTACCTAATTTAACACTGCTTTGAATATAGTTGTTGTTTTATACTTTCATTTCGGAGGAATCAAAGAATGCTGATATAATCGATGTCGATGCATGCTTTCAATGATACTTCGAAGCGAAATCAGAGAAATTTTCTTCAAAATGAGTTTCCTCAGTGAGAGAAATGCTTGGGTCGAAGTTCAATAGAATCAACAAAGAGGTTTAATTTGAATAAAAGAAAAGCTCATTTCACCCAGCTTCTTCACACAGTACATAAATTTAGTCGATCTCTTTCCGAAGCATAATTATTCTTTCGCAACGTGGGATCTCTGAAAGAAGCTCAAAACATGTTAACATTTTCCCCTATGAGTTCATTATATTGGAATTTTATGCTTCAAGAAACCACAGCCTCGAAAAGCAAGATAAAAAACTATAGTAAATTCTAAAACCACAAACAGAATAAACCAAAATAAAAAATTAGGTTTTTTTCCATTTTTTCCAAGCACATTTTTCAAAAACGAAAAATGAGACTGCAATATATATAAAACATTGTTTTGAGGTTAAAAAATAATATCCAACGAAATAAAATAACGAAACAGGTGCGCATGTCATTAAGGATGAGTTACTGTAGTAGAAGCGAAAGCTGAGAAAGAAATATATTTCATTTATTTCAACGTCTTTAAAAACTGAACTGCATCTTAATTGTGAACAGAGTCATACATTTTTCCAAATATGCATCCCAATATTTTTTTCAGTATTGCAGCAACAACAAATGACAATACGATATTTTTTTCCCTCATCAGGAGATTACAACCACATCAAGGATTACAAACATAAAGATACCTTCACCAAAAGAAATGACGAAAATAATCAGTTTGGCGGCGCTCAGTTGTCCTCATGCTCATTCGAGTGGCGCCGGATTCTGCTTTTCGCACACGTGAACCCAATCCTGGTCAAAAGCCCAATTCTCCGAGCAAAGAATCAGCGAACGACTGTATTTTCGGCAGAAATTTTCACCGAGAAACGCCTTATAAAAGACCCCGAAACAAAAACCATTATACCGAAGCCGGAGCATTGATGACAAATTTTTCTATGCCAAAAAAAAGTACTCGCAGAAATTTCTATACCTGATGGATTCTATAGTTTTTTTCAAAGGCATTCAAGCAGGATCGCACTTCGAACACGGAACAAACACTGGGGAAACACGCAAAAGAGCGGAGTTTGCACGTCTTGCGTCCAGGACACTTCGGGCAGGGAGAAGTGCCAAAAAAAAGTATATATATATATATGTATATATATACGTGAACCGAACAAAGAACGGTTTACAATAGATAGGAATGCGGTACAAATTGAACCAAATCCATGCTGGGACAATGCATTAATTCGCGTGCTGCGAAACGGCGGGAGGGAAGTAAAGCAAATATAGACCAGGGATTTCACCAAAGTCTGCTGGTGAAACTGAAATAAATCTTCATTATTAAACAGACATGATGCTGTAACCCTTATGCAGAGAAGTTGGGATATTTGTACAAAATCCTGTGCCCACAAGCACTGAAAACTTTAAAAAAATTCCTACTTTCGTATCAAGGCTCAAGACAGGAAAAAGTCCAATATTTTCTCTAACCAATCATGTAGAAGAGTTTGCAATATACATTTAAAAAAACCCTCCCTGGGTGGCATTTTTTCCTGCATTCCTAGCAAAGGATTAGCATTGGAGATTCCTTGAAACAATAGGAAATTCACCATCCAGATTCTTCCTTCCTTAGATCTTACCATTTCAGTGACCTTTGGTCAAACTGAAATGCATCACCCCCTAAAAAAAAATCCCCACTCTGCTGCAGAATGGAAAAGAACCCTCTGTTGCCCAAGGGTTGAATCAGTGTTCCTCAGCCCATAGTCTGAAAACTGGCAAAGTTGATTGCTGCTCCACTAGAAAATTTCTTCAACAGAATAAATTTATAAAAAGTAGCATTATTGAGGTATGTTATTTTTTCTGAAATTTTGGGAAGACATATTGCAGTTGAAATTATCCGATGAAGAATACAAATTTTCCTTTTTCCCAATATTGCTTGAGACAAAATTTTGCCAGCTATAATGAATTATTTTAATTTTTCAACCGGAAAAACTTTTTTAAAGTGCACCTTCCTAATTTCTTGAAGACATTCCACCATCAATGGTTCATGGTTCATTGGTTCTTGACTTTTGTGAAAAAAGCAGAATTTTTGAGTACCTGATACGAGTATATAGTCTTTGAATCAAGACTTTTTTGAGTCTCCATTCTCCAAAAATTGAATGAAATTTTGCCAGTCTGCAACATATTTCATGGAAATGTGTCAGTGCACAGGCCCAAAAGGTCAAGGAACACTTCTTTCAATACCTACAGGTGCTTGTTTCTATTAAAGAAAATGTCCGTTATTTTGATTTGAAAAGAAAAGCGCAGGTTTTATACAGTTGCCTTATTTCTTCTCCGAATCCTAATCGAAGCGTGAAACAAGTTTATTTATTTATTTTGTTTAGTTTTTCCCGGCAGAGGAAGAATTTCCTTCCGTCAGTCACAAAAACAGGAAAAGTAACTCTGACGATATTCACCTGATAAAATAAATTGTATTGCCGTATACAACCAGAATTTCCCCCCTCAGAAACATTTCATTCGGTCATGATATTCATGAATAAATCATTCATGTTCGCCCAGGCGAAGAATAAATGCATTTCCGCTTTGTTCTGCGCTAAAATGAGCTTCAGAATGAGTTTTACGACTCGGGTCAGTAGCGAAGATTTGATTTGATGCAAAATTCTACTGGGTTTGTGGGTTTGCGTTTTAATGCTCGGGTGAAAAGTGATGCTATAATTTAGCGGTTTTCCCAAATGGTAGCACCGGAAAATTAAAAATTCTGATGAAAATATTCGTATTTTGACTACGGCTGGTGAATAAATTTTCAATGATTCCCTGTATTATTTAAATCGAAATGCAGGAATAAAATTCACGATAAAATTTGCGGATCACCGCAAGAACGTTTACACGCACTGTTTTTTTTTCCTTCCAAGTTACTCCTAAAATGCTATTAATCCACTTTTTATGTCCGCGAGCAACTCAGCCAATTCGTATCATATCCTTATCGAATTTACAGTATTTTCAAAGTGCGTGGGGGTTATTCCCATTTTGTAAAATATACAATATATAATGTATTCCAAAAAAAATAGTTCAAAATAGGTATCAGACGATGGAAATTTGCTGACACGCAAGACTTTCAATAGAGTTTAGATAAACACGCCCCCAAGTAACGGATTTATTTATTTATTTTGCCATTCACCGTCCGGTTTCAAAATTTTCCGAGGTGGGCTTTGAACCAGGACGAGGGTTGACTTATCCCGGTTTGACGAACCGTAAATGAGACCCACAGCAGTACAACATTTTGCACGCATAATTTTAACACGATGAAGCCCAAGTTTCGGAAAGGGTTCCGCACCAGTCGCCGAAATAATTGAAATGACCGATTAGTTCGGATCACCATCACATCACGTTGTTCGAAGGAGAAACAAAATAGAGGACCTCAGGGTCTCTTTTCAATTTTGTCGTTGTTTCCATTTTGTTATTAGGTCACCC
The DNA here is from genome assembly GCA_905338405.1 of Notodromas monacha. Taxonomy (NCBI): domain Eukaryota; kingdom Metazoa; phylum Arthropoda; class Ostracoda; order Podocopida; family Cyprididae; genus Notodromas; species Notodromas monacha. The sequence continues at coordinate 84,656 of CAJPEX010000449.1, forward strand.
TGCGTGCTCCACGTCACATTCAATTGAAATCCGTATAATGATAAAAGGGCTGAGGTCGGAATGAGATACAAGAGGTCAACAAGCGTGCGAAAACAAACGGCTCATGATCCTGTCACATTTGATGTTTTGATGAGGGACCCGGAAAAAAAAATAAATATCCCTCCTCAGCAACCCAAGGATACAGATTTCACAAATTTAAATCTCGATTAAGGGAAATTAACCACACCTGCATTTCTGTCACGTTTAGGAAATGTTATCCGAGTTTTTCGACTGTTAATCCCATATTTATTTTTTTATATATCTTCCTAATAAAAATAGTTCATAACACACGCTTTGGTTGAATAAAAATAAAACAAGAGCTAGTTTTAGAAAGTTTGTTGACATTTCTCATGCCAAAACCTCAAAGTTACAGCTCTTCTTGCTGTTTTTCAAGAGATAAGTCAAATTATGCAATAATTTCTTCGTAAAAAAGGCATTCGTATATTATTTGCATACAAAATTAAATACATGGGTTGATAAAAAAAACCTGGTGTTGTTCAAACCGGAAAAAATTGAGATTTTCAAACTGCGAAATTAAGAGAATGAGAACTGCTGCCATAAAATAATTCAAATGGATAACTGTCTCGTTCTTTGAGTAGATCAATTGGTGCATAGGTATTGCTATAAAAGGCATTATTTGATGACAATCGATTAGTGGTTTTGTGAACGTGGCAATCAAAAAAGTCCGCTTCATCGCGCAAAAATAAATCTGCACATCGGGAGGAGGAAGGGAAGACCCTTTCAAAGCCGCAATGGGATGATTACGGGATGCGGAGGAGAGGGGTGTATTTGCGAGTCAATGCCCGCGGGGCAAGAATGGGTCACGGAGTCACGTCCGCTGTCATGTCCACACCAGCAGCACCCAACTATATATATATATATCCTCCTGGTCCTTGTCTTTTCCGCCCCACAGGCCTGTCCTTGTCCAACACGAACCGAGAAAAGGTGCGAAAAAATTTCCCTCTTCCATATACGCATAGAATATTTCTTCCTTTGGCAGGAGAAAAGGCGCCGCATTGCAGAGGAATAAGGCGCGTGAACAAAAGCTCAAGACATGCTTTGTCAAAAGCTGATCAGTGACGTTGAACCCCATTGCCAAACGAGAAAAAAACCCAGTAGAATCTTGTTAAAACAAACCCCCAAAAGCTAAAAATTATAAGGAAAATTTCTTTATAACAAGATTCATGGGTCTTTTTGCATGTGGGACTCACATTTTGCTTATATTAGGAAACTAGTATTATAGCAGCATTAAAATACTTTCATAACAGATATTTGAAGAATTGCTCACATTTCCAACTTCTTTTGATGAAATAATGGAGAAAATGAAAAGAAATGATGCATGATTCCATTATTTCTAATTTTCCCCTCCTGAATTAAAAAAAATACTGTACACTATCTTGCCGATGCATGAGCTAGAAAAAAAACTTGTGTAAAAAGAGCATTCATTCATTATATCCATCTGACGAGGCATGGGATGCTGAAAGTGCTGGGATATTTTTGCAGGAATCCCTCACTGAAAATTTGTAAAGAAAAAAAATATTGCACCGGCAAATACAAACTAAGTCCAAAATATATCTTGACATTCTTGGTGCAAAGGTCCAAGTCTGGAAAAACCTGGGTTGAGATAATCCCATTGCCTTCAGAAATTCTCAATGTTATTCCTATGTTAGGAGTGAAAGAAAAAAATGCCACCCAGTGAAGGTTTTTTTTTTTTCAGACAAAAAATTTTGCAGGATTATAAAAAAATATCTGGCTTCTCCAGACCAAGACCTTCGTTCAAAAATGCAACTTTTAAATGTTCAGTGCTCATGTGGGCACACAATTTTGCAAACAACTTTTCCGCACATGGGTGGTGACTTGAGACACATTCAGGTGTAGCTTTTGTAAGAACATCTAAATAATAACTCAAGTAGGAGTGGAAACACATCTGATGATGGAATTTTAATCAGAAATTTAGGATTTTTTAAAAAAAAATCATCATCTATTCCCGGATTCACATATTGGATGGTGATTTATTGGCAAAAAAAATTAATTAGATTGAAAATACAAACCAGAAATTAAGAAGACAGGCTAAGAAAATAAACTTTCAAGTAAGTTTCTGTCAACATTTTCATGAATTAATGCTTTAAAAGTACCTTGGTGAGCGAACAGTCGATATAAGAAACTATAATGATATTCAACGCGTGATGACAAATTGAAAGTACAGTGTAGTACAGTACTTAAAAACTTTCAATCTCTTTCAAATTTGGATTTGCAGCCGTCGAGAATGAGGCATAGATTCGAGTACTGTACCTGCTCCCTAATTACAACTTGACATTCTTCCAGGTGCAATATTGAAAAATGCAGCATAACATTGATTGCAGACAAAACATTCCGACTGATACCTGAAAGTGAGTTCTATTTTATTCTTAGCTCAGGTTTTCAAGTCTCACAGAATGAAGGCAATCACGTTTTCGTTAGATATTTCTTTATTTTAACAATTTGCGAACAAGTTTCTGCTTTTAAATACGTCATTCAAGATCCAACTTATTCCTCTGGGAACGAATAAAATTAAAAATGAGTATTTCGCTCGTGCGACTCTTTTTTCAACAGTTTTTCACCATCGCAAATTTTAAAAATGATGCATGATTTGTCCAGAACTTAACCCGGCGCCCCCAAGTCCAGGCATCTTCATCTTCGAAACCCTTCCATCTTTGAAAGGAAGGTGTTATTTTAAGAGCAACGAGTTGTGATCAATAAATCTAATGCAGTGGTTGGGCCCTAATAATGGGATAATTGCCACAAAATTAAGTGAGCGCTCATTTAACAGAATTATTCTCGCCCTTAGCATTCAAGCCGTGAAAAGACTGTAGTCCGCCCTTCAATCACAGTGGAAATTACTGTATCTCTAATTGCTTATTGCAGTCGGTCAATCTCAGAAAGGATTTTGTCAATCCCGACTATGACAAATTTATGCTTTTCAGAAGCGTTTCCTTCTGTCGTCGATCAACGACTGTGGCAATTTGTGGGTTTTTTTTTTTCTTCTTCGTTTCAGCAGATGTCTCGCCAGAAAAAGGTCAATGTTCGATGAACGAGGGCATTTATTCTGGGATGTTGACAACACGATTCGAATTGGAATTTCTCAGGGGGAAACAAATACAATGTTCAACTGCTGCTATGGTGGAGACCTCGAGCAAGAGGCACAATTAGAAAAAAAACGGTCGCAATTTGGTGCCCCACAAAAAAAAAAAACCGAAGGCATTTGTTTCTTTTCGGTTAGTTTTCTGCTTCATCAACAGCGAGTCAATTTTCCTTCTGAGCACAATTTCCTAATCGCTCAAATTCCACCCCATGTTCAGCAGATCGACGATAAGTTTGATGACCTCATAATCTGAACGCATGTCCTTTCTGATACAGACCGAAAAACAAAGGAAATTTGGGACACCTGTTTCGGGCAGGATCAACAACAAAATAAAATAAAACAGTATGTGTGCCATGAAATAAATAAATTAGCTATCTGACAATTTTGGAAACTTCTGAAGTTCGACTGCTGCTTTCTGTTCTCAAAAGGTGCCTTAGATAGGATATATATGAAAAAAGTGCAATAAAAAAATTGCAACATTTTTTATAGATGGTATCAAAAGAAATACTTCTGTTTCCTTTATTATAATGTAGAATTAAATTAAAAAATCAGTTGACCGGAAGTGATGAGTGAATTTCAAGAGGAACTATAGAAACATCTTCATATGCAACCAATACCTTCATGACAAAATTCTAAGAATAATGGCAGAAATTAAGAATCCAATTTATTATATTGACAGATCTGATGTGTATATACAAGTTCTTCAGACATAACTTTTCAAAATATTATTATAACAATAAATCTTTCAGTATAACAAACTTTTTCAAAAGTACCCAAAAAGTCTTTTATAATAATGATATTTTACTGCATATTTATTTTGCTATGTAACAAATGGGTTTTAACTTTTAAAATAATATGCATATACGGTAACAGAAAAAAGGTTGAAAAGAAATAATAGAATGTCCTGCCCCTATTGTTTTTTTTTTAAATACAGGTGGTACCTTGCAATTTGGCCCTAATCCATTCCCAAACTAGGGTTGAATTGAAAAGTAACTGAATTGGAAGACACTTTGTGACATGTGAAAATATCAGTACAAAGACTCAAAAAAGTGGCCAAAGCAGGTCAAATTGTGGGGCAAGGGCTGAATTGCAAGTCATCCTCCCTGAAAATTTGACTGTCAATTTTTGGGACAGTTGAATTGCAGAAGGTCAAATGGCAATGTAACACTTTTATTCAGATTAGCATGTAAATGTACCCAAGGGCCATTAAAGTGAAGTTATTGTTAAGGTGTGCAAATGTGATTCAATGAATTTAAATCAGCTCCACATAATGAGAAATTTAACAATTATGTTTCATCCAAATCCATGGATTTAATTGGATAAAAAACCGGCATAATTTGGAAGAACGTTCACGGTACCACTTTCTTGGAATGAACATAAATAAATGGAATGAAAATGCTGCTACAAAAAGCCATTGATTAGATAAGATGCCAGGTGTTTTTTTACACATTTAAATTACAGTGCTATATGCAAAGGTTTTCAAAATGTGTGTTCCTTGCATTGAAGTTCCAACGTTTAGAACCTAAAATAAGTCTCGCAAAGAAGTTGTAAAGTGTCCAGACATATCAGCTTCACAAAAAAAGAAGGTCAGCGTTACTTGGCCTTTTACTGTACCAAGTTGTGTTTTGCGGACAGGGCGTCCACTTCCCGCTAAATCAGCAAAAAATAAAAAAATCATCCCGAAATTATCTTGCCATCAGTAGAATCCGATGTTTCGAAAACAAATGCCAAGGAGCGCGATGGGAAAATTGGATTCTAATCACACCTCTCCTCGTTCAGAATCTCCCAGAACTATCCGAAAAACACATTAATAGATTCTGCAGCCTTATATACATTAGGGAAGCACTGCGAAAATCCTTAAAAAAAAAAAGTACTGTACCTGGAAATGACGCCCTTCACTCTGATTACTTCGATACTTCTTTATTTTTTTCGGTACAAATGACGCGTTCACGTAAAACACACATTTTTTCGTGACATGAAGCGCTTATAGGCACGTAGGCTGTCTACAAGTTCCTGCACCTTGCCTGGATTTGCAAGAAGTTTTATTGACCCGGTGTTACCTGCGAAAAACGCCCAAAAAGCTGCAGCTTGTTTAGGTCGTGAGAGTGAGAAAATAAACGACTTTCCTCGGAAGAAAAACAAGGCCACTTGATTGCATGTATTTTCAGGGATCAGGGTTTCCTATTGAGAAAAATGGTCACCAATATTGCTGATACCAAAATTAAAAGGATCAGTTCAAGAAATCATCACAGTGAGAGGAATACAAAGTGGCGGCCAATGTGGCGGGCTGTGAAGGCGGCTGTTGATGAAAATGACAGAATTGACTTGGATGACCTAGAGGCAACCCTTAGGAATAATTCCAAGTTGATTTCAAAAATTCTGAGGGGAAAGCTGGGCTACAACAAAAAAAGGGCACCTCATCTTTTGAGTGGAGAACAAAACTCTGCCAGGGTGAACTATGAAAAAAATTCAAAAAAATTTGTCAAACAGGGCGGATATTTTTTTGTGTGCCAAATAATGTGTTTTACCTGGAGAAAAATTTTTTTTCAGCTCAACTTTGAGCCATTTTCATTGCTACTCCAAGAACTTTTGTTAGAACCCTTGTAATATGGTAAAGCTCAACAATTTTAAAAATCAGAAATGGCCTAATTTAGGATTATACCGACGTTATTTCCAAAAAGAAAAAAAAAACCCCTGCTTATTTTCAACGAAATTTTTGAAATTCACAGCGAAATCAGCAAAATTTTGGCCCATACATTTTGTTGTTGGGAAACATGAAAATTAAAGTGACCAAAATAAACATTCCTTCGTCAGAACATGGCTTTAAACTTTGAGAGAATCTTTTCAAATTATTCGACTCGTTTGGTCGCATTTAGATGGCTTTTGAATTCATTCGAAGTGGAAAGTAAATTTTAGAATGTTATTAGTATTAATAAAAATATACCAGTAGAGGCAATTTAGTTACTCTAAAAATCAATACCTTTGCGCTCTTTTTGTCTCAGAGTATGGGTTAGAAAATAATAAGGTCCACGACTGTCTAAATAAATTAAGCTTCACACGCAAGTACCATCAAATATTTTAACGCTGCTCGAGAAATCTTCGCATCATGCAATTCAGTGAGTTGTCTCTCGAAGATTTCGAAAGTTGAAATACAAATGGAAATCTACTTCGAGGCAATATGATCTAGAATCCAGATGGTCATCGATTTTAAATTGAGGACTCCATCGCTGATGTGCTTCAACAAAGCCTATATAAGAGTCCCAAATAAAAAAATCACCACTGGGGCCATTGGATTATTGAATTTCCCATAGAAGAAATCATGGCCTGAAACCGTAACCGAAGAACTCACTCAGTTGACGGCAGCCAACCGAGAAGATCATCCTCAAGGGCATTCAAGAAGTTTTCTACATTCCCCCACGTGCTTGCCGGATATATCGATATAAATCGAAATACTTTTTTCCTGAGCCCTTCAGCATGCAGTGGGTGTAACTGGCCATTTATTATTTTACTGTACAGTTTTCAAATCAAAACATTGATTCAAAGCGCGCCACATCAGCCACAAGTCGGATCATCAACAAAAATCATCAAGCTTTCAGATGAGAAAATCTCTCAGCATGAAAGAATAAAAAAAACCTCTTCTCTGAATATTCCTTAACATATAATGAACACATCACATTATCGGAGAAGCGAATAATTTACATCCAATTCGAAATTCTTCAGTCACTATATTCAGAAACGAAATTAAGAAGCTCCCACAAAACCGAGTTTTTTCATTACCCCACCAGGAAAATGAGAATAGCCAAACACCTCCAATGCAATCTTTTCAAGTCGGGCATGATTACTTTGAGAATAATATGAAGAAAAAGATAATGAAACTAGAAGATAGAAGAAATAGTTTTCCTCGACTGAAAAAAAAACCGCTTTACCGCAGACTTTTAATTATAAGCAGAGCAAAAGAGCCGCATCACGATGTGGCCACGGCAGGCCAGAAATCAGTTGCATCGTGGGAATTTATACCGTCGACCAGGCACACTGACATTTTTATCCCTGAGGCTCGATTAATATTCAGACATCATTCCGAACATTTAAGAAACGATTAGAATTTTATACCCACTATGCACAGCAATCAAAATTCTTGGAAACGATTAAATTCTGCGAGACTTGGTATAGAATCTGTTCGAATCCCAATATACACTGATTATTCAAGATATTAACGCTTTAAAATGCTTTAAATCTGGGCTTTATATGCCCATAACAAAATGTAACTAAGCTGCAAGCAAACTATTAATGCTAAATTCAGTGTCCTACTCATGATCTATAGGAAAGTGTTTCATGATCCACGCAAGTTTTTTGCTGGCCCACAGGGAATCTTCAGCATAATACATTTATAAACAGTTGTAATGAAGTCTGTTCTCTTTACCTAAAATTTCAGAAGGGCAGTGGAACTTGAATTGTCTTATGTAAACAAAAGTTGGCTTTTCTCCCAAAATAACACTTTGGACAAATTTTCACCTGCTAAAATAAATTACTCTAATTTTTCATTCTGAGAAACCTCTCCCCAAGACCACCTTTCTAATTAGTTCATGCAATTATTAACTGAGTTTTTGTGAATGACAGCTTAATAACATTCAAGCAAAACTTTGATGAGCTTGCAAAAATTTTATGAAACTTTTCCAGTCCTCAGAAAAATTGTTGGGTATTTGGCAAACCACAATTTTTTTGTGTGTGGAAATTTGACAGTCCACAGGCCTAAAAAGGTTGGGGAACACTGATCTAGGATATTATCAGATATTTTCTTTAATAATTTTTTTTAATGCGGACTTTTGTTACTCATTCAACTGTATTATAATTGAAATACAAAACCTAACAACAGCCGGAAGAATGAAGATTTACATCATTTCTTGAGATTCCACACCAGAGATTGTGCATTCAAAAAATATTTTAAATTTGAAATACAATTAATTTGAAAGTTTAGTGCGATTCTTCAGAAGCGATATTCGAAGTGGAACATACGCAAATAATTAAGATGACAAATTGCGCATGAAATCCACATAATAGAAAATAACAGTCATCACAGCCAATGGCAGTGTCATTTCAAAAAGCTTCCCTCAATATTGAATAATAGATGGATTCATAAAAAATTCAACAATTTTGAGTGTGTATTTGTGCTTCAATGCATGTTTATTGTAAAATTTGGTCACATTACTTGACCAGCTGGTACAATTTTCTTCCCTGTCTGTGATTGGCTTGAGAAGGAAGTTCAAAGAAATTGACAGAAGCATCCACCACTTGAATACTACGCAATGGAAAAATTATTTCCTTGTGAATTGTCGAACTCGCCTTACAGTGATCTACAAACATTTTGTTTCAACAATAATTTTGTATTCATATTGTCCATCATATTTAGTCGAAAATCAACAAAAGATGTTAATTCTTCAAACCTGATTTTTTGGTATAAATTAAACCTTTTTCATTTAAACACAAGTTTCTTGGAGAATTACGCAATATTCACTGCAGAAATACTGTAAAAAAGTGTTTGCCTGAAAATTTTTTTTACAAGGATATCGAAGAAACTGCATATAAATTATCAAACATATATTCATGACACTATACATGAAAATGTTTTGAAACGTTGATGTTTTCTGTTCATACAGTTTCAGTTGAGAAATTGTTTCAATTCGTTAAACGGAATTTCTAAATTGGTGTTTCTTAAAAAAAATTTCTACACTTGGAAATATAGCTGAATGCTTGAAAGATGAATGCTTTGTGACACTCGTGGCCTACATTCTAGACTGAGAAACGGGGTTTTGTGTGACGTGACGCAATTTACATCGAGACTTACATGCTGATGGCCATCAACGTGGGAATGTCAGTTTTTTGATGCAAATCTTGAAACTATCCGTTGATCTTTCCGTCGTAAAAAGGCCAGAAAGTCCCCAAAAGAACTTTTTATGAATACTTTTGTCCGACTTGAATACTTTTCATATTTTTTTCATATTATTCTGGAAATAACCAATATTCCAAGGTATATAATACAGTATGAATAGTCCTCATACATTCTGGTCAATGGGCATTTTTGACCTACTGAGGAATATGTTAGCGTCGTCGGCTTCATAGGAAATAAAAGACGGAGTGACCTAAAGTTACATTTATGACCGTTCGACAAAAGTGACCGAGTTCTCAGGTCGTTGAAAACCCTACCTCGACATATTTTCGTGCCTTTAAATAGAAAGTAAAATTCGGAAAACGATATGCTGAACGAAAAATCGGTCTCGTAACATAGCGCCCTCTTTGTGAAATATAAAAGTTCGAAATTTAACATGAGTTCGAAATATATGCAGACATTTTTACAGAGCTATAACTTTTTCTGCATCGTTTATAGTTCAAAATCATGAGCCCATCAAACTGTAAAAGTTTCTTCAACTGATTTTACTTGCTTCCACTTCATTCACACCAGTTCATCTGCATGGGTTGGGGAAATTGTATTCTCAGTTTTCAAGGTAAAAGCTTTTAGAGCATATTTGAAATTCCTTACTGATTGCCAAATGGGGCTCATGGCTGGTGCATCAAGATTTCATCAAGAAGTGCCTGCCACATATGGAACGCATTTTTTCACTATTTTGACAAATTTTGAAATTTGTGAAAAATTCATTCAATACAGGTGGTGCCCCAAAATTTGTTGCTGGACTAGGGTTGAATAGTGAAGCAGTCAAATTCTGAAACAATGTCTGAAGTGATTAAATGTCATTGAGTAGATTTGGGTTGGGTGGGAAAGGGGGTTTGGTTGTGGAAATCTTGACTGAACCTTGTGAATGCTCTTTTCGCCGTTTATTTCACAAGACAAGTAAGTAAGTAATTAAGTAAGTTCGTTACAGTTTAAGTCACCTTTTTCCATCATATTTGATGTTTTTGTGCCTCTCTGTGGGTCAAATTACAGAACAGAGGTTGAATTGTGAGTCAACCACCCCAAAAATTTGAATGTCATATTTCAGGATGGACAAATTGCAAGGTACCGCCTATATACTGCATTTTCAGCAAAAAAAAAAATACAAGTTCACTTGCGGCTGCATTATTGTACTATAAGTTTTAAAAAACCCTTGGAAAGAGAAGCACACATTAGCCTTCATTAATTTTTTAAACAAATTAAATGCGTAGCAATGTTTCAAAAATGCTTTCTGATTTCAAATCTATGCGGTTCAATTTTTCCCAAGAGATTTCAAGTTTTGAAACTATTTGTCTTTTATAAAAATTCTCCAACGTTTGCCTAGAAACATTGTCCAGGGGTTTTTCAAATTGTTTTTTACACTTGAAGCATTCCATAAATCATACTGTCTGCGTTTTAGGTTTAAAGAAATTGAGGCTCAAAAACATTCTTACTGGACGTTATCTCATGAAAATACATAATTATTCTTTATGGAGTGGCATACGAAGTGCACGAAATTGAACAGTTGATAGTGATCAGGGGAATCTCATTACAATGAAGCTTCTTTTTTAAATTCAGAAACGCGTTCGTTGTAAAAAAAATATGTACTCGAGCATGTAAATCGAGTAAGTCTTCCAGGGATCTTGTATAAGAAGGATTTGTTCGCGACAAAAATTCACTGCAAGCAGATTTTTTCTGACAATATTCTACTGAATCATCGTCTTTTAGAACCATTATCACGTATCAATATTACTTATTAGCATCATTATTTGAGCATAACTCAGAAAACTCTCCAGCGTCTCGATCCCCAAACGCAACCCGGTTGAACAAAGACTTGAAATAGTGACCGAAAAATGATAACTATTTCGTGAAAAATTAGATCCATCTCCATTCATCAAAAACCCTGCAGCACCTATATATACATGAAGCGGAAAACAGGAACAAAGATGAAACACACCCTCGGAATTTCGCATCATTAAATAATGCTTCCAGATACAAAACTGAACAATTCCTTAAACCTGGCAGTTCGAGTAAGAAAACAACGCGTTGGAACCCATAAGATTCGTGACTAAAAACCTTAAAACCCCGAGAAATTAAAAAAAATTTTATTGTTGTTAAAACTTTGGTACAAGGTCTCCTATTAGGAAGCCTCCGACGCACTTCCGCAATTAGAAAGGTTGCGCTAAGGTTTGGGAGAAAGCTTAAAGACAACACTCTGGTTCTGTTCTCTTAGCGCGTGTATACGAGAGAAAAATTGGGTTATTGCGGCAGCCGCGGCGCTCAGCAAAGCGCGACACAAAAGCCAACACGGCAATTTCTCGCACGTTAAAACGTTTTTCAGGCAGTGGGACAGGAAATTTAACCAGATCCGAGGGCAAGACGAAAAGATGAAAAAAAAAAAACTTGCTTTTCGCGCTCGGAAATTGCGTGTCGAATCCCTTTGCACTCGTTCATCACCCCTCTGCGACACGAAACGGGATTCCTTCAATACTCCATACGTCATCAGGAAGAAAAATAAAATTAAAGAAGGGGGAGAGAAAAAAAAAAACAAGGCAAGTCGGGGAATTCAAGAAGCCCATCGGCTCCCGTGTCCAATTTCATTCGCCAGGAAATGAAGCGCTCAATGCGACACAAACAGCGTGCGTGGGGGTCCTCAAAAGTCTATAGGCCACAGTGTTCCCCAACCTTTTATTTTTTTTATTTTTTTGGGCCCTTGGGCCAGCAAATTTCCATTAATCTTTTTGTGGACTGGCAAATTTCTAAAAGAATTCTGAGGACCAGCAAAGTTTCATGCAATATTTGCAGACTCAAAAAAGTGTTGTTTAAGAGACTTTATGACTGATGTTTAAAAATTTGTGGCTTTTTTTTTTTGCATTAAGAAAGTTAAGACCAAATTAACCCTTGGGCAGCGGAGGGTTCTTTCCCATAGTGGGACAGAGTTGGAATATTTTTGTATCCTTCCACATTTTCATTTTTTCAAAGGTCAGGAAAACCCTTCCAGGTGGGCTGAGGCAAAGTTGGGATGAATCCAAAAAAGCCAGTAGCCAAGCTGTGCATTCTTTTTTTTAATTTTCCCACAAAATTTCCTGTGCCAAGGGAAAAAAATACCAGGATTTTTCTGGACTTTACCCTCAACCCCCTGTTGACATTTTTTTGCTTAAATAGTCCAACTTTGCTGCCCAAGGGTTAAGCAGCTACTGTATTTTACAATTGGACTGTCCCACAATTTAATGGTTGAATTTTCTGGGAGGTCAACTCTCAATTGGATCTTTACTGCACAATTTGACCTGCATGTGGAGAGACATGAAACATCAAATGCCATGAAGAAATGATGCCATTTGACATTATTCCCTGCAATTTCACAACTTTGCTATTTGATCCTAATCCATCAACAGATTTTAGGGTCAAATTTCAAGGTACCACTTCTATAGTGGAATGTCTTCAAAAAACGAGAGAGGTGGGCTTGAAAAAAGGTTTCTCAGAATGAAAAATCAAAATAATTTATTTCAACCAAGGAGAGTAGGTCTGAATTGTTATTTTTTAATTAGGTAATTTCAACTCCCAAGGTCTCTCCAAAATTTCAGAAAATGATAAAATACTTCATTAATACTTTTGATAGATTTAATATGTTAAAGAAAATTGACTACGGGGCAGCAACAGAGTTCTGAGGACTGACACTGGCTCGTGAACCACGGGTACTTGGGCAACGCTCGTTTATATAGGCAATAATCTGAAAATTTTAATCGCAGATCTAACTTAGTACTGAAAGAAAAAGTAGTTTAGATACTTTGAGTTCAGGTACAGAGGAATAAGGAAGAGTAAGGTGGGTCTTTTTGCGCTCTTTATTTTAAGGAGCGTCTTTTAAAACAGCTCTAAAGGTGTTTGAAACGGTGTGTTCCATCCTTTTGAATATCGATTGCGGTTGAACTGGTGCCTTCGTCGGTCAAATTATTTTGTTTCCAAAATTGCATTGATAATAAGTCATTAAATTTTTATCTCAGTCCGTCTAAAAGGAACAAATTAAGTGGGTCATATTTATCACATGGCTACAAAATACGATTTTTCACCAGAAATGGTACTTGCGGTCGTTTCGAAAAAATGTTTCGGCATTCGAAATTCATAAAACGACTTAGTGATATTTTTTAAGTGTTCTTGATTACGGTAATAAATGATACGTCTGCGGCTTACCTGAAGGACGATTACAGTACAGAACAGTAAAAATTCTCGTGAAAATGTGCTCACTCTCAATTTTGATGTTGTAGAAGACATCTGAAAACTCTTCCAGCAGTCACAGCATTTTTTTTTTAGAATAATTGGCAAGAAAACATTGATGGACTCGATTTTTTAAAGTTTTTTACTGGCACTACTCAAAGCTGAGTACTGTGGCCTACAATGAATGTCTGATTTTATACCAACTTCATCTGGATGAGTTAGAAAGAAATGAGCTGGAGTTTTCCTACATGAAAGCTGTGTTCTCGAAAAAGTCTTAGCAAAGAATAATGTTTCATGAGCACAGAAGTATTAAAACACGTAATGAAGAAACGGTAATGAAGACGCTTCTTTTTTCGAGGGACGATAAAATTGAGTCTGTTTTTTTTTCAATCCCGTTTCGTGACGTCAAATCGAAGTCATACAGGCTCAGGATTTTTGAGATTCTTTTCTAATTAAAAGGGTTAACGACTCAGACTCGGAACTAGGTTATCGTCAGGGATTTCGATGCGGTAATGAAGTGTGTGAGAATGATGAGATTTGACAACTATTATTCAGGGAATGTTGACTAACAGGCCTGGTATAACCGGTCAAAGAATTCAGCAAGTTTCATTTCAAACCTTCAGGGTGAAAAACCCCGGAACTTTTCTTCGATATGAAGTTGTCCAATTTGACCCATTCTTTCGAATCAGAAAATCAAACGCATTTTACGTTCAGAGAAATGTCACAAGTTTTTCAACATAATTTCAACATATTTTCACCGAAATAAATAAAATGCTTCTTCCCTTTGATATTTAATTCATTAAAAAAAAATTCCTGTCTTCCGAAAAGGTTCTTCAGACAGTCAGAATCAATCAGAAGAGAATGTGATGAACATTTCACAACTTTTTCAAAAGCTTAGAAAAAATGAGTTAAATTTTTACGAGAGTTGTTGAAGAACATTTTTGCTGTAAAAATCGCTGAACTTTATCAATGTTTCTTTTGTAGACTAGTCGGCTTAAATAAACTATATGTCCAAAAATGGGGCTAAAATCATCTTCTGCAGTCGATCTGGAACATTTTCAAGCTACGTTTGCAAGAAAAATTTCGAATGGAGAGTCGACTTTCGAGTCTTGAAATTCGGAAACGAAAATCTCATTTTCAACTCGAATCATGCAGTCAGCTAGGCTCAAATTCGCTGATTTGATTCAAATACTTGAAAAGGTGAACTATACATTGACGGATGAATTATGCATTACGAAGATGGGTTCAGCCTGAATTTAACAAGATTCTTTGATCGTGTCTTATATTCAATTTCCTATATTCAAGACATTTTGTTCTGCGAACTTTTCTAACCATCAATGCAATTGGCAACTCATCAGTCCTCTACTCATAAGCTGAATGTGTTGTCGAAGGAATGCTATCAGCTTTTCCACCCAACTTGTCTAAAGTACCGAATAATTTTCATTTGACCATACAAATGAAAAAGAAAAAAAAAATTACTCACATGTTTCGGAAGCCTTGAAACACCAACTATAGTAGAATAAGTGTGACGGGCTCCAGGAAATCCGCACAATTCAAGCCAAATCTCCCAGTTCGTGGTTCACCTGCACCAGCTCTTGGAATAAAGTTTAGCAGGATGCGAAGCGCGAAAAAGTCTGACTTTTTTCTCACAATCCTGCGAATGATCATTCAAAAAAAAAGCACAATTATTTCGCATTCGAAACCCGACATGAATGCGTGAATTTCGACGTCTAATAATTTTTCATTTGAGGGGTGGGAAAAATTCGACCGTTGGGGGTGAGACGAAAGAACTTGACCGCAGTTGGGGTATTGAAAGGTAGGACATTTCAATCATCCTGGGCAATGACCGTCGGAATTTTCCCGGATCATTGATAATCAGGAAAAAATAATCATGACCAATTTGAAAAATTTTGTGCAAGGAATACATAAAATTACGCAGTGCTAAATAAATAAATGAAGAATTCTCATATTTCTGAGCGCATTACCCGAGATAATCAGTTGACCAGATATGTGGGAATATCACGTTCGAATGAGATCGTGATGTTCATGTGAATCGAATTTCGGTCAGAATTTAAAAAGAAGGAAGAATTATCTGGCAATAAACCACGTTATAACGAGTTTTCCCGGGGACCCATCAGTCGTCTCTCATTAATGAACATCTTCAATCTGCTTTTGACAAATTTATTTCCGCTGCAGATGTCAATGTGAAAGATTTATTGCTTTTATTCTGTCCATCGATCATCGGCGTTATTTGAAAATTGGCAGAAAAATTACTCAACTAACTTGCGCAGTAATATACAGTATGTTCAAAAGAAAAGCAAGGGTTTTTGCAGAAAGAAATGTGGTACTGTATTTCAGAAAATATAGAGCTTGATGTTCTCAGAATTTTGAATTATCATTTGAAAAGCTATCAAAGGCGTTTCTCACCACTGAACAATGTTTCCCATTAATTTCAAGGAAGAGAGCTAGAAATAATACAAATACCCGAATGTATCTGTTGCAAAAGCAAAGTAAAACAGTCATCATCGATTTCTCAGGAACGATTCGGTCCAATTGTGCACGAAAACTATAAATTTAGGTGCAAAAGAGAACCTTCTGAAGGTTATATTGAACCCGCCGTTATGATGGTTTTTACACCTTCTTCGAGGAAGAGATCCACAACTTAAATAATTAATTCCTGGTCCACGCAATGTTGCGGTAACAACAATCAAATGCAGAAGAGAAATGCTTTTGAAATCCCTACACGGTATAGTTGGAATTTTGGCTGAAGACGACCAAGAACAGGGCTGCTAATAATGTTGAAGGTTTTTATGCCTGCTCTGAGGTGGAGATCTGCTATCATTCCTTGTGAATCTAGTTTTTTACGGGTCTCTAGAGGTTTTGTGGTAACACTATTTTCCTGCCGAAGCAACATGATCTCTTTGAATGATACCTTGCAATTCAACCTTCACAATTTGAGCTTTGCACAATTTGACAGTTGCATATTTCCTGGGACGTTGACTCGCAATATGGCCATTGCCTCGCAGTTTGACCTCCTTCAGTAACTTTTTCAGTGTTTTTTGCTGCTGTTTCT